>JARQOC010000077.1:0-177301 GCA_033576535.1 Allobates femoralis
CACCACATTGGAATAAAGTAAATTTATACTTTTGAAAAAAAAATTGTTTTCGTATAAAGTTTATGCTTCCTGGCACTCTATGCTGTCTTGGGACGCCACTTCATAGCTCTGATTTGGCTTCACACAATCTCTTGGATGCCTTTGGTTCTTTTTGCAAACATATTGATTTCAGCATAATTAATCTGCAAATATTTAATTTATTTGGGAAGACTTTTTTAACACACGTAAAAGAAGTTCTCTTTGTATCGTGTTTTTAAAAAGGTTCAGAAAGTATTTCATGTCTCTGCTCAGTAGACTTGGATAGGAGAACATTGCAGGAAGTACGGTAGATGGTGCACCAAATGTCTGAGCATTAAGCAGGTTACAGTACCCAAATATGTAACTTTTACAAAGAGTAATAGGTATAGCCAGAAAATGCTCAAATTTAACATAAATGGATAAGCATATGCTGATATTTTTACAATACAGACAATAGTATTCCTCTGGTTTTTCATGGAAGAGGGGTCACTTGGATATATCCATTTTAGCATAATTATAAAGTTTTATAACTTACTCATTAGTGATGTTAATTAGCAGGGGCTATATTCTTTAGCCCCTTGGGCGGGCCCTCTTCATCATAACAGGCGTGATCTTCTATTCATATTGTAATCAGCACCTCCCTGCTCTCCACGGCGCTGTGAAGGCTGTAATGACGCAAATCGCATCATTTCCTGCATTGGGTGATGTCAGTACACCCACGCCGCTCTGTAGGCTTCAAGCACTGCATTGCGCATGCGGTGCTTGAAGCAGTACACAGCGACGTGGGTGTACTGACATCACCCGATGCCGGAAATGACGCGATTCGCGTCATTACAGCCTTTACAGCGCCGTGAAGAGCAGGGAGGTGCTGATTACAATATGAATAGAATATCATGCCTGTTAGGGCGTGATCTTATGATGAAGAGGGCCCGCCCAAGGGGCTAAAGAATATAGCCCCTGCTAATTAACATTGCTAATGATTAAGTTATAAAACGTTTGTAGGCACAGGATGCTTTTTTGAGACAAAAGGAGTGTGGGATTAGTGATAATATACTGCAGGGACATGTTTTGCTAGCTTATGAGGTGTATTGGAGGTGACAGGATCCCTTTAATGCATTTAGGGCCAGGTTTACGAATTGTCAGAATGCTTGGAAGGTCTAGTGTTGAGCCCCAGGCCCTGGGGTACTCGGGTATCAGGCTCGGAGGCATTCGTGGGGATGTCACGGGTGGCTGTTCCTGAGCCTGTGGCCTGGGTAACACTTCAATAGAGGGGTTATGTACAGGGAAGAAGAGTTATTGTCACATGACGCCACCTGTAGTACCTGGTGAGGGATCTCCAGCACATCCACAGTCCTCCAGAGGGCGATGGTATTGCGGCAAGGATGGCAAAGCTCCCTACAGGTTGAGCTGATGATCCTCCAGGGCAGCATTGCTGAAAGCAAAGAGGTTGATGATAATTGGTACAAAGACACAGAGGCAAAGTCACTCTCCCGGGTACTTTACTGTAAACAGTCATCAGCATACAAGTCCACAGTTCAGCAAAAGTTGTTTAAGAAACAGGTAGCTCTACGGGTGGCTGCAAGTGGAAGCCAGGTGGCATGGTGGTACCCGTGGTATGCCTTAGTTGACAAATCCGTGTCCTTTCTTCCCCGCCTAGCATAAGTCTATACCCAATTACTGCTTGAAGGTAGTCTTTGGGCTCCCCTCCCTCGAATTGAAGAAGCAGGCAGACCACTCCGTCTGGCAGGGTGCCGCAGCCGGTGAAGAAACCGCAGCAGCCGGTTGACGACTTCAGAGGTAGACTCTGGTCATTTCCTCGGGTCTAGCGTTCCCGTGGTGGCCTGGGAAATTCCCTGGAGTATGTTCGCTCCACGCTGGGGTTCCCCCTTTCTCTTTAAGGCCCAGACTCACGTGTCAGGCACCCTCTCTCAAGATTCCCTCAGGATCCCCTTTCATCTTCCCTCAGGAACAGCCTGGAGCTGTCCTGTTAGACCTCCAGACTCGCTCCACACCCCTCCTCAACTCCTCTCCAACTCCGACTTCTTCACTCTCCCCAGAGGTGCTAGATCCCTCCCGGGTAACCTCCCACTACTATTCTAATGTGGGAGTGCAGGGATGGGTCCCACCTACCAGCCTATATCCACTTGCAGCTGGGGAAGATTGCACCACTTTTACGAGTGCAATACCCCGGTGTGACGCCTGATCATGTAGGGCGCCACACTAGCTATTCACATACCTCCACCCATACATGTATCTCATGTCATATAATGACACTGTTTATTTTATCACATGGTCTCTCTGTGCTTGGAAGCTACAGACTTCCTGGAAAGCACTTTAGGAAGCAACTGTTAGTTTGGAGCTAGCTGCAGGCTTTTTGAAAGACACAATGGCAGTGTGATGTGAGTCACTGCAGTAATAACTAGCCCCAGAAGTGAAGAGAAAGACTATAATTACAGATAGTAATTATAATAATGATATGACTCACCGTGGCCGGGGACTCCAGTTTAGACAGGCTGAAGCTCCTTCCTCCTTGTCACGGGTGGACCGAGCCTGCCGGTAGTGTGGCCCGGTTGAGTGCAGATCAAAAGTTGTAGACGTCTTGTGGGAACAGATTAAGGGGTTAATTTATTCGTGACGCCACCTATAAGTAGTTCGGTAAGTCCTACCGACGCTGCGGGACCTCCGGGGGATGGATAGCAGCAAGATGGAACGCTCCCCACAGGCTGAGCGGTGATCCCCGGAGGCTGGAGCTGCATAAGATATTCTGCGGCAGCTGCGGTTACCTTGTGTGCGGACGGATGCAGTCATAAGGAAGCACGGACACTGTAAGTCTCTGTAACGGGTATTTACTGTAACCAGCAAGCAGTACATGGCATACAGTTACGGGTAGTGGACCGGGTGGACTCAGCAGTGATAGGTGTCCCTCAGAGATCCGTGGTGTTCCTCCATTCTAGCTAAGTGTTTGCCTTTGTCGCCCAGGAATACCAGATCGGGTACGGGGAGGCTGCTTCAATGCCCTATCAAAAGTATACGTGATGGATGTTTTGGGGAGCCTTGGATCCCTCGGTGGATACACAGCTGGTTAGACGACTGGAATTTGGCGGGTGGTGGGGTGCTCCTGTGAAGCTGCTCCTCCACTCTTCTTGTTCGCGTAGCAGAGGTGAACTGCTGCCAGCTTTGGTACCAGTGAACCGGCTGTAATTTGGGCACGGGAGTCTTTTGGAACCCGTGTTTGGTGATGCCCGATCCCGGTTGTTCAGGCCTCAGGTGCTAACACCCGACCGGTGACGGCCCGGGGGCTGCACAGCGGTGCAGAGACCCCGCTCCTACGTTCCTTCTTCTTACAAGTTCAAGGTCTGTCTCTAACTTTTTCTACACTCTACCCTTGCACTCCGCCCACCAGGACCCTGGTTGGTCCCCTCTACTAGTGTTGCATGCAGGGTTTGGATCTCTAAGTTAACCAGATAACTGCTGGGTCAGAGAATATTGCTGCTGCATTTATGGCTGCAATACCCTCCTGTGACGCACTCGTTGCGGGGCGCCACAGATACTACTTACTGGAAAAGTAAAGGGAGGTCAAACGATCTGAGGTCAGGTCCAGGAAAAAGCACAGTACAACAAGGGGTAGTTAGAGACAGGATCCAATTCACGAGCCGGGGTCAGGAAAACCAGAAAGACACTAAAGTTTACATGGAGCAGGCAAAAGAGTAGTCAGGTCACTGGCAAATGGTCAAAGTCCAGGTAAGGGAGTAAAGCAGGCACAGAGCACAGAGGGATAGACTTACACAGGCAGCAGCAAGTGTACAATTGACACTGGATGGAGGAGCTAGCATGCTTAAGTAGAGGACTAATCAAACAAAGTGAACACAGATAATTGCAGCACAGACCCAGCACAACCAAAACAGACTGACAGCTTCCACACAATAATAACATAGCAGACAAGGAAAGTGTGGAAATTGTGACCGTACCCCCTCTTTGATGGTAGCCACCGGACCCCCAGGTTTCCGAGGAAGCCTCTGATGAAAGGCACGGATCAACCGATCAGCTCTTATAGAATGAGCCGGTACCAGACCCAGGACCGTTCTTTGGGTCTGTACCCCTTCCAATGTACCAGATATTGAAGGGAATTCTGACCATTTGGGAATCAATTATCCTTTATACCTCATACTCCAAGCTTTCCCCAGTAGACACCGGAGGAGGCAGGGGCGAGGGAGACATAGCAGGGGGAATAAACTCCTTCAACAATGACTTGTGGAACACATTAAGAATACAGAAAAACTGAGGGAGTTTTAATCAGAATGCAACTGGATTTACCACCCCCAGAATCTCATACAGACCAATGAATCTAGAACCCAACTTCATCGAGGGCATTTTCAATCTAATATTCCTAGAGGATAGCCATACCTTATCTCCCATGTTGAAGGCAACCCCTGACGAGCGTCTCCTATTGGCCTTCCAATTCTGTCAATGCTGAGCCACCCCAATGTTCTTTTTAACCTCCCTCCAGAAATCCGCCAGCTCTTGAATGGTGACATCTATCCCAGGACACCCACAACTTATCCTGGAGAATTCACCAAAATGAGGATGAAACCCACAATTACAGGAAAACGGCGAGGTCCTTGAGGACTGTAAGGCAAAGTCAGCCAGAGGAAGAAATGATGACCAATTCTCCTGCTGATCGGTGACAAAACATCTCAAAATTTGTTCCAAAGACTGATTTGTCCTCTCTGTCTGACTGTTAGTTTGAGGGTGATAAGCAGAGGAAAAGGGCAAATCAATCCCCAATTTTCTGCAGAAAACCTTCCAAAATATAGAGACGAATTGTACTCCCCTATCAGGTAGAATATTTGGAGGAATCCCATGCAATTGTGGCGCCCCTCTGGCCAGGCCCCACAGGGAGGTACTACACCCCAAACAGAAGGTGTAGTGCCTCCATAGTTATGGATTTGGGTTTTCCTTGAAGAGTCTGCCCTAAGCACCCATACACTAGTCCCCCTTAGCATAGGGACAGTATATTCAGTAGGTCCAGGGGGTGGAGCTTAGAGTAGAGCTGGAGACTTGATTGACAGTTGAGCTTATTTAATCAGACAGTGCCGAGAAGGCAGCCAAAGAGAACGTGCCTGACAGCGTTCCTGACTAGAGGGCGTCTCTTAGGGTACCTTTACACACAGAGATATATTGCTTGCAATTCACTGGTTGCAGTGAAATCATGGACACATTGTTCCACTTGTACATGGCAACAAAATGGAACAATGTGTCCATGATTTCACTGCAACCAGTGAATTGCAAGCAATATATCTCTGTGTGTAAAGGTACCTTTAGAGAGAGGTGACCCGGGAACCTGAGGGGATGAACCAGGCCTGGTTGGAGCCAGCTGGGGAAGTCCGCGGTCAACAATGGCATACCAGAGCCAAGGCAATCAGTGGTCTATCCCTGGTTATCGAACCGACAAGCTGTGGGACCGGCAGAAGGGAGCCATAGCACCACAGACTGTACCTTTACCTCAGTCCTATATTGGGTCCAGGACACTTTAAGGAAAAGGACCAAATTCTAGTGGCAGGAGGATTTGCTTGTTGTCGCTCCCATCCGTATCGGTAAGGAACCGAACATACTTAATTGTAGCAGACCAGTGGACTGACATAGGAGCTCTGCAGAGTGGTTAAAGAGAGTAAGGAGGAACACAGACCCCGAACGTCATTAAAAGGGACCATCAACAGACTCTACAGGATCACCTTACAATCTGTGGCTACGTCCCCATTCAATCAGACTGTGACTGTGTACTGTATCAACTACCCAGTACCAGTAAAGTGATGTTTGAGTTGAATCGGTGTCTGTGCTCCTTTCCTCCAGCGCCAAGAGGGCCTCAGAATCATCAGAGGGGTAAGAACTACGACTCCCCTCATCCAGCCCCGCTGCCCTGAGGTAAAGCTCCATCTGTGGGGAGCTGTACTTCTCTGAGCTGCACCTCCATCACCTCAGCAGCCGTTCACAGCGCTGGTAACCCTATTACCAGATAACACAGGTGGCGTCACGATACAATTCTCCCCATCATCATCACCCCCATCCCCTGCCACTGAGGGTCCAGGGCACGGAATCGGGAACCGACCAGCCATGATTCCCCCATCGAAGCAACCGCCTATCCCGGTATCCGAGTACCCCCTACCCTGTCGCCCGACTCACAGCCATACCACATGAATAATAAACAGTTTGGAAAACGTTTCACAATTTAGTAACCTAGACAATGGGACAAAGTGAGCTTGTTTGCTGAATCGATCGACTACCACCCAAATAGCAGTCATCCCCCAGACAGAGGTCAATCTTAATGTGATGCGAGTCACTGCAGTAATAACTAGTCCCAGAAGTGACGTGAAAGACTACAATTACAGAAAGTACTTATAATAATTACACTACTGACTGGATAAGTAAAGGGAGGTCAAAGGATCCAAGGTCAGGTCCAGCAAAAGGTGCAGTACAAAAGGTGTAGTCAGAGATGAAATCCAATTCATGAGCCAGGGTTAGGAAAACCAGAAAGACAAGAAGTTTTACAGGGAACAGGCAAAAGAGTAGTCAGGTCACTGTCAAATGGTCAAACTCTTGGTAAGGGAATAAAGTCAGGGTGGGTCAGGCACAGAGGACAGAGGGATCAGATTTACACAGGCAACAGTATGTGTACATCTGATCACTCTGGCTCTGTGCCTGACCAAGCTTGACTTTATTCCCTGACATGGACTTTGACCATTTACCTGTGACCTGACTTCTCTTTTGCCTGTTCCCTGTAAACTTTCTTGTCCTATGGATTTCCTTTTAAAAAACCCTCTTTGAAAATTCTGGGGCCAGATGTCTAGCACTTTTACGGCTCCTCAGAATTTCTCTCTCAGAATCCATATGTGTGGAGCCACTGCAGCTTTTGGAAGGTATACTGCCTGTGAGTGAGGTCTGAAATGGCTCCTGAAAAGTTAACCTCGGGGAAAGGGGTTTTGTACTGACTGAAATCAGTGAATAAAAGTTTGTGATACCATCACGGGGACACTCAAGCGGAGTTGTAGCCAAAGACCATGGGTGTACCTGAGGCAGTCGACAGGGTATGGAGTACTCAGGAACCGGGGCTGATGGCTCTATATAAATAAATAATAATAATAATGGCGGCTCTGATGGGGGATCACGGCTGGTCGATCCCCGATCCGGTGCCCTGGACCCTCAATGGTGGGGAACGGTGGGGGAGATAAGGGGATTATTAACGTGACGCCACCTATGGTACCTGGTAACAGGCATACCAGCGCTGCAGCCGGCCGCTGAGGTGATGCTGGGTGCAGCAGAGTGTGGAACAGCTCCTCACAGGTGGAGCTTTACCTCAGGGCAGCAGTGATGGATGAGGGGAGTAGTAGTTGCGGAAAAGGCGGTGAATTGCGGCCGTTAGACAGGCACACAGAAATTGTTGCTTCAGTACCTTTTATGGTACCTTTACACGCCGCCACCGCGGGTAGCAACAGGTAGGCACCGCACGTGCACGCACGCGTTTTCAATGGTTGCTAACGGTACCTGATGCCACAAATACACGCCGCCACAAGGTGCTCCACAGAAGGTATTTTTGTTCCCTGGAAGTGCGACGGGTGCCGCAGGATACCTTCTGTGGAGCACCTTCCCTGATTTACACGCCGCTACACTGGTGACAGGGTAACAGGTACAGTCCAGAGTAATAACCAGGTCCCCGTTGCAACTTGGGACTTCTACCTTAGAAAGTTATGACGCCTCCTCTGTCTTTGTGCTCTGTGGTTTGGGATGAGTCCTGCCTGAGCCTAAACCCACCACTTCTTCTCCCTCTCTGGGCTTTGTCCTAAACTGACAATGAGGTCCTTCTGCAGGGTCCCTGTTTCTCCTATGGCCCCTGGTCCTATGCTTGGTCAGTTTAGCGTCTCTTACTTTGTCTCTTTCAGGGATGAACTCCTCCTGAGTCTTCCGGTCGTTTGCTGCAACAGTAAATGCTGGCAGCTTCGGACTTTGGTGTCCGGGTGTACTAAAGGGCTGTAGTAACCGGTTCCCTTTCTTGGTTCCCTGCTTTCTCCACTTGCCTCCGACCCTTTCCCTAGGGTGCAACACAGCGGTCAGTGGTCTCTGGTCCTGGGCCTGGATCTCTCCCAGCGACCAGCTCCTCACTCCTCTCTCTCGTCACTAGAACTAACTGAGACTGACTAACTCCTCCCCTCAGGCCTGTATGTCTTAAAGGGGAACTGGCTTAAGGCAGCCAGTAGAGCTCCCCCTTCAGGTCTGGGGTTGAAGGTGTGGGGTGCTGTGCGAACCAAGGTGTAATTCCTTCCTTGCACCGGTGGATCCTGTGGCAATCCCCTGCAGGGGTGCCACATTCCCCCCTAGTTAAATACAGTCCTCCAGGACTGAAACATTTTTCATAAACATAACTATTTACATTTAATTATTGAACAGAGTCTCAAAATTAAAAATTTACAAAAACCAGGGAGAAATAAGAAAACGGGTAACCAGTCCATACAGCGCTAGTCCATCCGCTGCAGGCTATTTAAAAGGGTGTTTAAACAGGGGTTTGCCACTACCAGTTCTGTGGCTATGGTCCATTTTGAAAATAAGAAAAGGGGAACATTCAACAAGTCCAACAGGTAAAGTCTCTGTGGCTTAAAGGTCAACAACACAATAACAAACAATACGGGTGTCTTGACGCAGGAGTCCTAGTCACTGCAGGGGCCTCTACCGGGTCATAAGCTCTGTAGGCCTCCTTGCCCTTGGGTCACCTATTGGCCAAGATTTTGCTCTCCCTAGACAGCTCCTGACGCCAACTCCACTCACCCCTTTTACTGTTGTTGTGTACCTGGTTTGGGTTGTTTTTGCCTACTCTTCACCCTTTTCTGTACATTAGCATTAATAACATATTTACATTACACACTGTGGTGATGTGGCCCCTGGCCAGGTGCATCACACGGGTTATCAATGCAGGTCTCTGTTCACATGGGCCAGTTTTCCTGATTGTGTGTGCTGTGTGAAACCTGTCCGATGTACAGGGGGTTAACAGCTGAAGGGTTTTCATGAGCTGAGTAAAACAGCTGAGTGTGAGTGCTGAAGATCCGATACATTCATGAGCCTAATGAGCGGCTGAACCTATGGGGATGAGTGCTTTGCTGGGCTAAACCTGAATGGTGCACAGGGGGTTAATCACATCTCAGGTCTGTGTGTGAGTGAAGATGTGCTGATTGACTCACTGTGTTGCAGCTGTGAGTGAGCAGCCTGGATAAGAACCTGCCAGGTGTCTGAGTGAGGAGAGGACGATGGGAGTCAGAAGTCCAGACCACTGCCATGTGAGGAGGTGCTGGAAGTGATCCGTCCCCAGTGGGGGAAGTGATGGGAGCCTGCCAGCTCCATGCCGGTGGTACAAAGATGCGTGCATGCCAGCAAGTGTCCAGGACCGAGGATGGCTCAAGGGCCAGGCGGTCAGATGTGCGGTGTGAGAGACCGAGTACGGCTCAAGAGCCAGGCGGTCACAGCCGACTTTGGGACTGACTGAGTGAGTCATGATATGGTCCGTTGATCCAGATGTTAGTGTCCCGGATCCCGGTGGATCCGTGGAGGTCTTGTGTGTACTGAGTGACAGGGTTCCTGGTACTATTGTGGGCCCTGAGTATGTAGCATATGGGTTTATGTAAAAATTCCATGAATGCTGTGTCATGCGTGAGTCATAATGGTTCATGAAAAAGTGCCATGTGTGATGACTCGTGTGCAATAGGATAGGGAATGATCCCTGTCAGGGTGATAGACGGTGATAGCCGTCATTAGAACCAGACTGAGGTCTGCAAGGGTCGGTGGGTGACGCCTTGAAGTTCTGGGGAAAACGTATGTGAATGTCCTGTAATGTAATGTCATATGGGAATGTCATATAATGCAATGTAAGGATATGCATATTATATGTGAAAATGGAAATACAGTGTTATGGTTTATGTGTTGAAAGCGGTTTATGACAGAAATTAATAAATCCGCTGGTTATGTTACGTTGAAATGTAGTCACTGCTGTCATTTTCCCCGTGCCAAGCGGGTTCCCCTAGGGCGCTACCTCACATATGGTGGAGAATGCGGGCACACCAGCCCGGTGAGGGAAGCCAGCCCGCTGAGTAAGGGCCTGGTAGCCCAGGGGGTGGTACAGCCGAAGGCTGTGGTATGGAGTATGAGCACCTCATATAGACTTGTGTGCTATGGACAATTATGTGGTGCACTACTATGGACTGGGTTGCTATAGGCGACCGCACGACGCACCCCAGCATCTTGCCGGTGGCCTGGCGAGGTCACGAAGCCGTCGCACTCAAAGCATCTGGAGGCCCTTGGAGTCCGAAGGAAAAGTCGGCGTGCTCAAGGTTCCGGTGGCCTAGGTGTCACGAAGTTGCCAAGTCAGCGCCACATCCGGATTTACTACAGACTCTATGACCTGTGTGTTGAGACTGTGTTCAACCCCTCCCCACGGGCTTGAACAGAGGGGGGGAGGTATGTGGTGATGTGGCCCCTGGCCGGGTGCATCACACGGGTTATCAATGCAGGTCTCTGTTCACATGGGCCAGTTTTCCTGATTGTGTGTGCTGTGTGAAACCTGTCCGATGTACAGGGGGTTAACAGCTGAAGGGTTTTCATGAGCTGAGTAAAACAGCTGAGTGTGAGTGCTGAAGATCCGATACATTCATGAGCCTAATGAGCGGCTGAACCTCTGGGGATGAGGGCTTTGCTGGGCTAAACCTGAATGGTGCACAGGGGGTTAATCACATCTCAGGTCTGTGTGTGAGTGAAGATGTGCTGATTGACTCACTGTGTCACAGCTGTGAGTGAGCAGCCTGGATAAGAACCTGCCAGGTGTCTGAGTGAGGAGAGGACGATGGGAGTCAGAAGTCCAGACCACTGCCATGTGAGGAGGTGCTGGAAGTGATCCGTCCCCAGTGGGGGAAGTGATGGGAGCCTGCCAGCTCCATGCCGGTGGTACAAAGATGCGTGCATGCCAGCAAGTGTCCAGGACCAAGGATGGCTCAAGGGCCAGGGGTCAGATGTGCGGTGTGAGAGACCGAGTACGGCTCAAGAGCTAGGCGGTCACAGCCGACTTTGGGACTGACTGAGTGAGTCATGATATGGTCCCGTTGATTAGTGATGGGCGAATCCTAAATTACTCGGAATCGCTTGACTCTAGCGAGTCCGAGCCCAGGACTCGCTACTCGTTGCGAGTCTAGCGAGTCCAATGTTAATGAATGGGGAAGCGAGTAATAGCGAGTAGTGTGAGATTTACAACTCGCAGATGTGTCTCGGAAGCTTCAGCCTGAAGCAATCCTAGTTTTGTCATTTATTTGCATTGCTCGTTTACTTTGTAAGTAATCGCTGACTCGCACAGATAAGAGTCCTGTCTCCTCTGTGTTGGCTGCCAGCTCCAGGGTCCTAGAGCCCGCCTGCTGCCTGATGTAGCAGAGCTGAAATTGTTCTCAGTCTGCTCATTCCCTGTGTACAGACATGAATGTCTGTGCACAGAGATGATGTAGCAGAGCTGAGATTGTTCTCAGTCTGCTCATTCCCTGTGCATAGAGATCTATATCTATACACAGGGGATGTAGCAGAGAGGACATCGCGTTTTGGACTGCGTCGGACGGAAGAGGATTTTTTTAATTAAAGATGGAGTCCCTAATGGCTTTTTTTTTTATTTCTAATAAAAAATTTTCTTTGTGTTGTGTTTTTTTTAAAACAATTTAATAGAAATTCATGGCGGTCATGTCTAATATTGGCGTGACCACCATAAATTTCGGGCTTAGGGCCAGCTGATAAAGAGGTTAGGGCCAGCTTTGTATTATTACCCAGCGTGCCACCGCTACCAGGGCCGCTGGAAGAGCGGGGTTCAGCGTCAGAGGATGGCACTTCAATGAACGCGCCATCTTCTGGGGCGGCTGCGGGCTGCAATTTGCAGCGGGGGGTGCCCAGAAAGCTTGGGCATCCCTGCGCTGCGGATTCCAGCCCCCAGCTGCTTAGCTGTACCTGGCTAGACATAGAAATTGCGCGGAGCCCCACGCATTTTTTTTAAATTATTTCATGAAATTCTGAGATTCTGACTCTGAGACTCTGACTCTGAAATTCATTAAATAATTTTAAAAAAATGCGTGGGG
The DNA here is from genome assembly GCA_033576535.1 of Allobates femoralis. Classification (NCBI taxonomy): domain Eukaryota; kingdom Metazoa; phylum Chordata; class Amphibia; order Anura; family Aromobatidae; genus Allobates; species Allobates femoralis. Next base: position 12,159 of record JARQOC010000077.1, read on the forward strand.
CTCCGCGCAATTTCTATGTCTAGCCAGGTACAGCTAAGCAGCTGAGGGCTGGAATCCGCAGCGCAGGGATGCCCAAGCTTTCTGGGCACCCCCCGCTGCAAATTGCAGCCCGCAGCCGCCCCAGAAGATGGCGCGTTCATTGAAGCGCCATCCTCTGGCGCTGAACCCCGCTCTTCCAGCGGCCCTGGTGGCGGTAGCACGCTGGGTAATAAAGGGGTTAATACCAGCTTTGTTATACAAGCTGGTATTAAGCCCGAGATTCTTAATGTCAGGCCACGTTTGACCCAGCCACTAAGAATCTCCAATAAAGGGTTAAAAAAACACAGAGAAAATTTTTTATTTGAAATAAAAAAAAAAGCCATTAGGGACTCCATCTTTAATTAAAAAAATCCTCTTCCGTCCGACGTAGTCCAAAACGCGATGTCCTCTCTGCTACATGCACAGGGAATGAGCAGACTGAGAATAATCTCAGCACTGCTACATCATCTCTGTGAGCAGGCAGGTTCTAGGACCCTGGAGCTGCACAGAGAAGACAGCTGGACTCGGCTCGCAAAGAAACAGCAGTTACTTTGCGAGTTTCCCTGCTATCACTGGCACAGTAGCCAGTGATGACTCGCACGAGTCCAATGCAAACAATGGCAATCCTAGTTTTGTCAGCGTTTCTGACAAAACTAGGATTGATATTGATTTGCATTGGACTCGTGCGAGTCATCACTGGGAAACTCGCCGAGTACCGAGTCCTGCGAGTCCCTTACTACTCGCCGAGTAACGAGTCCTAGCGAGTAGATTCGCCCATCCCTACCGTTGATCCAGATGTTAGTGTCCCGGATCCCGGTGGATCCGTGGAGGTCTTGTGTGTACTGAGTGACAGGGTTCCTGGTACTATTGTGGGCCCTGAGTATGTAGCATATGGGTTTATGTAAAAATGCCATGAATGCTGTGTCATGCGTGAGTCATAATGGTTCATGAAAAAGTGCCATGTGTGATGACTCGTGTGCAATAGGATGGGGAATGATCCCTGTCAGGGTGATAGACGGTGATAGCCGTCATTAGAACCAGACTGAGGTCTGCAAGGGTCAGTGGGTGACGCCTTGAAGTTCTGGGGAAAACGTATGTGAATGTCCTGTAATGTAATGTCATATGGGAATGTCATATAATGCAATGTAAGGATATGCATATTATATGTGAAAATAGAAATACAGTGTTATGGTTTATGTGTTGAAAGCGGTTCATGACAGAAATGAATAAATCCGCTGGTTATGTTACGTTGAAATGTAGTCTCTGCTGTCATTTTCCCCGTGCCAAGCGGGTTCCCCTAGGGCGCTACCTCACAGCACATATTTACATTTTTCTCATATGTTATGACTTACTCTCTGTACCTGAGTGGTAGGTGTCCTAGGTTGATACGTGTTGACCTACGTAATTCTGGTGTAGGATTGGTGAGAGTGTGTCTATGTGTAACTGATAAATTGGGTAGCAGTCTGCGACTACCTGATCTCGCAGTAGGAAGGGCAGGTACACTAATTGCAGGATTGTCTGGTTCCGGTACAACGGGTGGTTCTTGTACTCTTGGCACTTCTACTGCTGGTGGAAACATTAGAGTTGGGATTAGGTATGTACCTTCTATTTGAGGCCAATCTGCTGGTAACTCTCCAATGATTGTTTGGACTATTTTTGGCTTCTCTTTCTCTTCTGACTTTGGACAAGGTACACTTTCTTCTGGTTGAAGCTGTTGAGGGTATATCTTCAAATGATCTCTGGACACTGTTGCTGTTGTTTCACCATGATCTTTACTGATTAAACAGATTTTCTGGTTGTCAAAACTGGATGGTAACACAGTGTATGGTTCTTTTTCCCATTGATGATCTAGTTTGTGTAGTCTTCTTTTTCTTTTCAAAACCTATTCACCTGGTGTTAAGGGCGTTCCTCACTTTTGTTGAAGTTGGTTTCCTGCCTTCCTCTAGATTTTTCCAGACTTCTCTCAATGCATTTTTGGATTTTCTGGTATTGTTCTTTTCTGCGAGTATCCCAATCTGCATCTGTAGTATCTTTTTCAGGAACTACTCTGCCTATCTCAAAGTCTACTGGCAATTTTCCTGGTCTTGCTCTCATGAGGTATGCAGGCGTACAATTTGTTGAGCTTACTGGGATGTTGTTGTAGATGTCAACAAGATCTCGTAACTTCTCTGGCTGTTGGTTTCGTTCTTCTAAGGGCAGAGTTTTCAGCATTTCAATTACCACATGATTCATCTTTTCACACATTCCATTAGTTTGAGGATGGTAAGACGTGGTGTGAATTTTCCTACAGCCGTATAAGTGACAGAACTCTTGAAATATTTCAGCTTCAAAGGCAGGTCCTTGGTCTGTCAGTACCCGGTCTGGATAACCATGGGGTCTGCAGAAATAAGCTTGAAATGTTTTGGCTGCTATCTGAGCTGTTAAGTCCTTTACCGGAGCTACCACAAGGAATCTAGAATAGTGGTCTACCATAGTAGGAGCATAGGTGTAGCCTGATTTGCTGGCTGCGAGTTTGACATGATCTAAGGTTACGAGTTTTAATGGTTGTTTGGTGATGATAGGCTTTAGTGGTGCTTTCTGGCTGTTATGGTCTCTTATTTTCAATGAGCATGGTCCACAGTTTTTACACCATCTCTCGATGGAGGCTCTCATTCTGATCCAATAGAATCTCTCACGTAACAATATTTCCATTTTTCTCCATCCAAAGTGTCCTGATCCATCATGGTACGCTTCCAATACCATTTGGACATCTCTCTTTGGAACCACAACTTGCCATACCATTTAATGTGTCCTTGGGTTGATGTACCGCCTGCACAATTGACCTTGATAGATGAATAACCTGCTTCTTTCTTTCCACAATTATTGGGCTTCTAGTGGAGCATTCTTCTCAAGTTGGGAATCCGGTTGGGTTATCAACTTCTTTAGAAGGCTCACTGCCGGATCACTGTCTTGAGTCTCCTTCTGTGACGACCATCCGCTGTGAGGCTGAGCTGCTGGTAAGGCAGCACCCTGAGAAACCATGAAACCCTTAACCCCTATACAGGGATTTGGAATTACAGCGGAGCCCAGGGGTTAGCTGCCTATTATGAACAGCAGAGCAGGAAGGTCACTAGGGGAAAAAGCAGGATCCGAAAACTGTAGTCAGGAGTTCGAGTCAAAACCGAGAGAGCAGCGAAGGCACAGAATCGTCAGGCTGTAGCAGAGTCGAAAATCCAGGCAAAGGTCAAAGTCAAAATCCAAGAGGGCAGCTGAGGTACAAAATCGACAGGCGGTAGCAGAGTCGGAAATCCAGGCAAAAGTCAGAGACAAAACTAAACACACACTATATCACTGGGGAACCAAAACTATATCTGGCGGCCTGCAAGACAGGCTCCAATGTATTTGAAGGGCGCGGTTACCTTCCATAGGCTGGAGCTCACAGCCTGATGATCTCATCCGGACCGCCCCTAGAACCAGGCCAGATGGTGATGCACAACTGGCACCAACCACCCCACTTCTGACAGAAGAACGAAGGCTGCGCCTATCAGACACCTCTGTAGGGCCCGCTCCTCTGCCACCAACATCACCCCAAGGAGAAACACAGCGGCGCTCAGTGACAGAGGCAGACGTTGAAGGAGCAGGTCCATATGAGAACAAGACCCTCCTTTTACCTGCACCATCAGCCGAAGGAATCCGGCACCTCCCAGCGGCCGGGGCAGGAACACCAGCCACCGAGTCCAATGGCGATGTGACACCTTCCATCCATAGTGAGGCAATGGGTTTAGTTCAACAGTCTGATGGTTCTGGTAGATGTGATCGTCAGCGATTTTCCATTTTCTACTTTTATGGAAAGCTGGGAGTTCTATTTCCTCTAAGTCATCCTCTTCTTCAATTCCTTGTAGATGTACTGGAGGGTTTCTGGAGAGGGCATCAGCATTTGCGTTGTTGCGGTCTGCCCGGTATTTGATAGTAAAATCATAGTTCGACAGTTGGGCCATCCAGCATTGCTCCAGTGCTCTAAGCTTCGCGGTATCCAGATGTGTCAACGGGTTATTATCCGTGTAGACGGTAAATTTTGAAGCTGCGAGTTAATGCATGAACCTCTCTTTTATAGCCCAGACCAAGGCCGGGAACTCCAACTTAAAGGAACTGTAGTTTTCCTTGCTCCTCTCAGTGGGTTGAAGTTTTCTGCTGGCGTAGGCAATTTCTCGCTCTCTACCATCTTGAATCTGGGAAAGGACTGCTCCCAGGCCTACATTGCTTGCGTCAGTGTAAAGGACGAATGGTAGGTTGTAATCAGGGTAAGCCAGGATTTCCTCACTGGTTAGAGCCTGCTTCATCTGTTGGAAGGAATTTTCTTGCTCCTCTCCCCAGTCCAATGGTGGCTCTGAAGATCTTCTTTTCTTAGACTGGCCTACCAGAAGATCTTGTAGGGACGCTGCCATCTTTGTGTAGCCCTTAATGAATCTTCTGTAGTACCCAACCAAACCTAAGAACTGACGTACCTCGGTGACGGTGGTTGATCTCTGCCAATCCTGGATAGCTGTTACTTTTTCCGGGTCTGGTGCTACTCCATCTACGCTGACTAGGTGTCCCAGGTATTGAACTTTAGGTTTCAGCAGGTGACATTTAGATGTTTTGAGCTTCACCCCGTACTTTGCTAAAGCCTCAAATACCTCTGCCAGGTGTTCCAGGTGTTCTTGGTAGGTTTTGGAAAACACAATGACGTCATCCAGGTATAAGAGTACTGTCTCAAAATTTCGGTGTCCCAGGCAACATTCCATGATTCTTTGAAACGTTCCTGGTGCATTGCATAACCCGAATGGCATGCTGTTGAATTCGCATAGTCCCATTCTCGTTGTGAATGCAGTCTTCTCTCGGTCTTCTTCTGCAACGGAGACCTGCCAATACCCACTAGTGAGATCTAATGTGGAGAAATAATTAGCAGTCTTTAATGCAGCAAGAGACTCCTCTATTCGGGGTAATAGTTAAGCATCTTTGTTAGTGATCTTGTTGCCCTTCCTGTAATCCACACCCATCCTCATCCTGCCATCCTTCTTTCTCAGTAGGACTAAAGGGGCTGCCCAGGGACTACTGCTATCTCTTATTACCCTGGCCTCCTTCATGTCCCGTGCATCTCTTTGGCATGTTGGTAGTGACCTGGTGGAATGGATCTGTGTCTCAACTTTATTGGGGGATGATCGCCTGTGGGTATGCGATGGTGTACCCCTTTAATCCTCCCAAAATCTAATGGATGCTTACTAAATATTTGCTCGAATTCCTGTGCTACCCCGTGAACTCCGTGCTTCTGGTGAGAAGGGGTGGCATCAGTTCCTACGTGCAACTGCTGACACCACTCCTCTAGCTGTCCTTTGGAATTGTTATCATCCGCCTGGCAGGCCGAGGAAACAGCTCCCACTGCCTATATGTTGTTGTTACAAACAGTATACAGCTTTTCTACAGCAGCATACCGTGGTAGCTTTGCTTCCTCTTCCCCGCAATTTAATTTAATTTAACTGCTTGGTACTCCTGTCCTCTGCAACCTATCACTGCTCGACACCATATCATCATCTCGCTTTTTGGTGGTAACACAATGGGAACCGGGTCTGTTACCCGCACACTGCCAATTTCTCCCCAGACAGATTTACCTGTTGCTTGTGGATGAGGGCTCGGATCTCTCTTTGGATAACTCTTGTCCGCCCATAACCAGCAGTCTCAGCAATCTGTTGGAGTAAAAACATCACTTCCCCAAAGCAGTTTTCAATGACATTTGTACCAATTACCATGTAGGGATATTTTTCATTAGGATTGTCTTCTACCACAAATACCGTATATACTCGCGTATAAGCCGAGTTTTTCAGCCCAAAAATTGGGCTGAAAAGTCCCCCCTGTCGGCTTATACGCGAGTCACTCGGTTTTTGCAAGGGGGGGGGGGCTGTGACCGGTGGCTGGAGGAGGCAGGAGGGGGCCGCAGTGACCGCGGGCGGTCACGTGGGGCCGCCTCATTAGTGTAATGAATATGTACGGCATCCCCCCGTCCATCAGCGGCGGGGGGATGCCGTGCATATTGCAATACACTGGCCCCCAGCAGTAACACACAGCCCCACCTCCTTAGTATGTCCCCCCCAGGCTGCGGCACCTGTTAAAATAACAAACGTTACCATACATCACCTTTCCGGCGCAGCTCCCCCGCTCCTCCGGTCCTGGCTTCTTCTTCCTGCTTGTGCCGGTGTCATGTGACTGGGCGCAGGAGATGACGTCATTTCCTGCGCGCGGTCACAGCACGAGAAGCCGGCACAAGCAGGAAGAAGCCGGGATCGGAGGAGCGGAGGAGCTGCGCCGGAAAGGTGATGTATGAAACGTTTGTTATTTTAACAGGTGCCGCAGCCTGGGGGGGACATACTAAGGAGGGGGAGCTGTGTGTTACTGCTGGGGGCCAGTATACCACCACTGGGGGCCAGTATACCACTGCACAGGGGCCAGTATACCACTGCACAGGGACCTGTATACACTGCACAGGGGCCTGTATACACTGCACAGGGGGCCTGTATACACTGCACAGGGGCCTGTATACACTGCTCAGGGGCCTGTATACACTGCACAGGGGCTTGTATACACTGCACAGGGGCCTGTATACATTGCACAGGGGCCTGTATACACTGCACAGGGGCCTGAATACACTGCACTAGGGCCTGAATACACTGCACAGGGGCCTGTATACACTACACAGGGGCCTGTATACACTGCACAGGGGCCTGAATACACTGCACAGGGGCCTGTATACACTGCACAGGGGCCTGTATACACTGCACAGGGGCCTGTATACACTGCACAGGGGCCTATATACCACCACTGGGGGCCTGTATACTACTGCACAGGGGCCTATACACCACCACTGGGGGCCTGTATACTACTGCACAGGGGCCTATATACCACCACTGGGGGCCTGTATACTACTGCACAGGGGCCTATATACCACCACTGGGGGCCTGTATACTACTGCATAGGGGCCTGTATACTACTGCACAGGGGCCTGTATACTACTGCACAGGGGCCTGTATACCACCACTGGGGGCCTGTATACTACTGCACAGGGGCCTGTATACCACTGCACAGGGGCCTGCATACTACTGCATAGGGGCCTGTATACCACTGCTGAGGGGCCTGTACAATACCACTGCTGAGGGGCCTGTATACCATTACTGAGGGGTGCTATATACCAGTGACGAAGGCTATATAATAGGATGGGGGTCTGCTGCATTTCATACCCTAGGCTTATACGCGAGTCAATAACTTTTACCAGCTTTTGGGGGCAAAATTATGGGGGTCGGCTTATACACGAGTATATACGGTAACCCTTGGCCTTTTAATTCCTCCCTCCCCAACTTTATTTTAGCTTCTCTGTACCCCACCTGTTTTTGTGGTTGTCCATTAGCTGCAATAATATAAAAATTGGGGTTTGGGGGTTCAAGATCGTTATCAGACCAAAATTGTTTGTAAAGGATATGTGGGATCGTAGTGACCTGCGACCCAGTGTCCAGTAGGGCCGACATGGGGATTCCTTCTAACGTAATGTTGAGGTTCGGACGGCCTCCCACGTATCGGTTACGCCAGTCATTAGGGCCCAGCTGCTCTACTCCAGGGGCTGGCCCTCGGGCCCAGGAATCTCATTTTTAAAGGACATCCTCTTGCAAAGTGGCCCGGCTTGTTGCATCGCACGCAGATGGGTTGTCCTGAAGAATCAGTGTAGCCCCTGGTTGAAAGGTGCGTCTGTTCCCTGAACGGGCGACTTGTTGGTCCCCTCCACGGGCGACATCGGTCTACGTTGGAATGGGGCGTTGGTCCCCTGCACAGGCAACTTGTTCTTCCTCCGCATCCATGGGACATCCTTAGGGCTTTCAGCTAGTTGGATTTTGCTTGATGGTGGTGCTCCAGGCATAGTTTGCAAGAGCTTTAATACATAGTCCATGTTTTTGGTTAACTGCAGCACCTGGTTACGCATGTCATCATCTGATTTATCTGCTACAGCTTGTCTTTCTACCTTTTGCAGTAGGTAGGAAAAAATCACTAGAGAAGAACATTATGATAAGAAGAATAAAAGATACAATCCAAAAGGGAAAACCAGCAACCCAATGGCCGAATATTGTCAAGATAACAATGGAGAAGACCCTTGTGGACCTATCTAGGCTCGAGCAAGATATATCTTTCTACAGAACATGCATCCAAGTTGCCAAGGCTCAAGATCAAGCTAAAAGCTGATAGATAAATAAATAATATAACAATTCATCTTTCAGTTTTCTTTTCTGCAAACTAAATATTTCCAAATCCTGTAAAGTTACCTTCACACACAGCAATATTGCTAGGCAATTTCACTGGCAATTTGCTGGTTGCAGTGAAATCATGGACAAATTGTTCCACTTATACATGGCAACAAAATGGAACAATGTGTCCATGATTTCACTGCAACCAGTGAATTGCAAGCAATATATCTCTGTGTGTAAACGTACCTCAATCAGCTATCAGCTACACTAGTGGTGCCAACATTCTGATCTGTAAGATGTCTTGTACAACGCCTATCAGCCACCCACCCATACCCTTGAACCAATTGGCAGGATTTTGGACTATGGGTAAATATCTCACAGTTCTTAGGATTGTCTTGAGATTCCATATCTTGAAGCAAGGTGATGCTCTATCATCAGTTTGTTGTCCCAGTATTTCTTTAGTACTTCATTGAAAGTCAAGGAAAGGAATGCAATTGTTGTCAGCATGAGACTGAGGGGAAAGGTCATTATTTCGGCTGCTGATGGGATTCAGGACCTTTTTTCTTGCCCTAGCTGGCATGGAGCCAAGTATCTTTGCCATGGAGCTTGACAGAAGTGGCAATAGTCAGTATTACTATAAATGGCTCCCTGTATCTAGGTTCCAGTGGTCGCCTGATACATTTCTTGACCACGACTCAGTCTCTTGGTGCCAGTGTGCAAGTGTTGCTTATGCAGTTGGAGTTTGGGATGGAGGAAAGAAAATGGTTATGAGTAACAATCAGATGTTAATGCAACTCTAAAAAAATTTAGTGTGGGAACTGTTGGAGGACTGCAACTGCTGTGAGAAATACAGCCCTGTCTTAGGAACACTACCAAGGAGTATTTCATATGGGGACAGCTTCTATCTACCCCTTAGGCCTGTCTCCACTATACACATATATAATGCAGTGGGCAAATAATCTATCCAAGGCTAGTGTGTTACCTCCATGCACTTCTGGATTTTTAATTTAGGAGTACCATTAAGGTGTTCCACCTTCCCACTGCCTTATGGTTGACTGGAAACATGGAAAGCCTGTTCACTTCCCAGAGTGACCATAACATATTTCTTAAATTCCTCAGTAAAGTGAGTATCTCTTTCACTCAATATAATTTTGAGTACCCCATACCAGATTACCTCACTGATCAATGTCTTGGCAGTGGGGTGGTCTTTGTATTTGGTATTATCTTTGGTCATGGCCTAAGCTTCAGACAACCTAAAGAAAATATCAAAAAAGTCCTAAGTTATATTCATAAGTACCCACCTTAGGTAGCTTTATGTAGTCCACCTGCAGTCTTTGAAATAGGTAATCTGGTTTTGGTGTGAATTTCTGTGTAACTTTGAAAAAGATCCTGCATTGGCCAAAATGTTGCAAGTTTTACCTTTTCTCTTGTATGCCTGGGCTAGGACCAATAAAGATTCCTTTAAAGAGAAGGTGTATTGCACCTTACTGATTTTTGACTATTTTTGCAACCATATGGAGGGTCGTACCACGTAGTACAAACAAGGGAGTGGGGCATGGAATTCAGATACATATATTTATATGGAACTTGAATAGATCTAAAGGGGTAATGTCTTACATGAGGAAGCCTTCCTCAAAATACTTTGCAGCTGCATTTGGGAAACCTGGTTTACACCAATTTTGTAGCACTACTGCACACATTAAATCTTTTGGATTATGCACCGAAAAAATTTCCAGTGCAGCCTTCATGGGGAACAGACTGCATGGGAGTCAAATCCTGTATTCACTAGTCATGCCCTGACTTTGACCCATGATTTCTGATTGTGTAGGGGAACCTTTGTCTGGAAGATATGCAGTAGTTTGCAATCAACAGCCAGTGGGCCTAGTGCACTGACATTCTCCTCTGTTTATAGGGGCTTTTTGCACTTTTAGTCACTGAGTCCCCGAGGGCGCTGCACTCACTATGTTGAGTATTCCTGTCAGAGGCAGTTGTACTGTTTGCTTAAAATCCTAGTTGGCCAAGGCATTCCCTACTGCCAGGGGAGCTTGTTTCCAAGTGTGCTCCAGTGATTTGACTATGGTTGCATTTCAAGGAAGGGTGAGTGCAGTGAGTAGTTGCTTTACGGTATGCTCATCCTCTATGGGTTTGCCAGCAGAGGTCTGAAATTTACGGCTTTGCCAAATAGTGCCATAGTCATGTGCAATACTGAAATCATATCTCTAGTACAAAAATATATTAGTTTCCTTACCTTTTCCCAGATTGCATTCTGCTGTGCCTCTGCTGCAGAGCAGTTGGAGGGGAGTGGTTCTTGTATTACTGAGATACCATTGGGAATTACTGCATATCCAGTGATGAATCATCCTTGACTATTGTCCTAAATTCTGAAACCATCTACAAAATGCTCAGCAGAGGCATTAGTGAGTGATGTTTGCTAAGTCGTTTGTTTCTGCTTCTGTCAATGCACGACAGTTATGTTCATGTGTTATATCAAACTAAGCTTCCTCATCTGCTAGTTTGAAAAGCAGGACAGGTTTTGGCACATGGTCCCTCCCTATTCCCCATCCTGATATTCTCCTCTTTTTTCAAATCCATTGAGCTCACTACATTCCCCACACATGTCAGCTGATCTGATTGGAGATCCACCACGCCTGTTAACTAGTTAAATCATGATGTAAAGCTGACAGCATGATCCAACATGTGGTGGCAAAGATAATGCTATTCCCTGTTGCCATCGGCAACCCTGTGATGTGATCACGGGGTGCTGATGTGGTGCCATGACAGCAACAGCTGAGATGATGACCCCTTTCACTGCGATTACGTATTTCCTGTGAATGCCAGCTGAGTGGCTGATGCAGGCAGAAGGCAAGGCTCAGTGGCTGCTGGCAGCTGCGGTGGGTATGAGGCAGCACAGTGGATCTACAACAGGTGCAAGCGGGTGCAGATTGATATTTGGCATGGCAAGTGCAGCCTGGTATATGTGGCATGGCAAATGTAGATAGGTGCAGGCTGGTAGCTGCCTAGTTAGGAACAGCAGGTGCAGGCTGATATAAAGCAAGGCAGATGCCAGCAGTTGCAGGCAGGCACTAGGATGAGACACAGTTTAGAGGATAGGAAACAGAAGCACAGCCACAGAGATAAAATATTGGGAGAGGGACCTAACAATACACAATGCGTTTCAAGCAGTGGACCACATTTCTCTGGCACCTCCCAATGGGGGAAGATGCCTTAAATAAACTATGCTTTTTAGCCATGGACTAAGAAGCAACACTGGGTTAGGGCATAAATGCCCTTTAAGATGAGCAAAAGTGCATTGTGAGCCACCTAAGTATGCTCCTAGGAGACCTATGCAACAAGCAAAGGCCCTGGGAGCAGGAAGTGACCTACAGGGACTGAGCAGGTGCCATGGGCCCACCGACAGGGTGAGTATGCCACAGATGTTGGTCTCCGTGCTGTGGAGAGGTCTCACCATTGTGATAGGCATTACAATCATGTGACTTATCACATGATATATTAAAGGAATCATGGGCATGTCACGTAATACACTGGGGGAAAGCATGCTTTTTAAACTGCTACTCCTAATCTATCCATGGTTGGAATACTAGCACACAAAAATAAGGGCCACTTTACACACACCAACTTATCTGTCCAACTTCTGACCAACTTACTGGTTGCAGTGAAATCATGGACACATTGCTCCATTTTGTGGCTGTGTACAAATGGAACAATGTGTCCAGGATTTCACTGCAACCAGTAAGTTGGTCGGAAGTTGGACAGATAAGTTGGTGTGTGTAAAGTGGCCATTAGAGTTCAGCTTTTCATTTTTTCTTTGCTAAGTGCAAATTGGATAATAAGTAAACCAAAGTTCAGATCATAGCCTCATTGTGTATAGGATAATCCAAGATGAATGTAATTTTTTATTGAATATCACCTGTAGCTGCCGACCACAAGAAACATTCAGGAAAAAAAATTGAATCCAAGATAAAAATCTTCAAGCTTTGAGTATATTAAAATCCATGAAAACCACAGAAAACACTCAATGAGTTTCTTCTAAACGCCCTTATTCACTGAGTACAAAATCGCATCATGGGAACAGATTCAAAAGCACAAGCTGAACTGACAAATCTGTGAAACTTTCACAATATGCTAATCATTCATTGATATAATTGATATACAGTTGTGGCCAAAAGTATTGACACCCCTGCAGTTCTGTCAAATAATACTCAGTTTCTTCCTGAAAATGATTGCAATCACAAATTCTTTGGTATTATTATCTTCATTTAATTTGTCTTCAATGAAAAAAAACACAAAAAGAATTGTCCTAAAGCCAAATTGGATATAGTTCCACACCAAACATAAAAAAGGGGGTGGACAAAAGTATTGGCACTGTTAGAAAAATCATGTGATGCTTCTCTAATTTGTGTATTTAACAGCACCTGTAACTTACCTGTGGCACCTAACAGGTTTTGGCAATAACTAAATCACACTTGCAGCCAGTTGACATGGATTAAAGTTGACTCAACCTCTGTCCTGTGTCCTTGTGTGTACTACATTTAGCATGGAGAAAAGAAAGAAGACCAAAGAACTGTCTGAGGACTTGAGAAACCAAATTGTGAGGAAGCATGAGCAATTTGAAGGCTACAAGTCCATCTCCGAAGACCTGAATGTTTCTGTGTCTACCGTGCACAGTGTCATCAAGAAGTTTAAATTCCATGGCACTGTGGCTAACCTCCCTAGATGTGGACGGAAAAGAAAAATTGACAAGAGATTTCAACGTAAGATTGTGCAGATGGTGGATAAAGAACCTTGACTAACATCCCAACAAGTTCAAGCTGCCCTGCAGTATGAGGGTACAGCAGTGTCAACCCGTACTATCCGTCGGCACCTGAATGAAAACATACCTGAGAAAGCCTAAAACGTTTTGGAAGAATGTTCTCTCTTTTTGGGCAAAGGCATCAACATAGAGTTTACAGGAGAAAAAAAGAGGCATTCAAAGAAAAGAACACGGTCCCTACAGTCAAACATGGCGGAGGTTCCTTAATGTTTTGTGGTTGCTTTGCTACCTCTAGCACTGGAATGCTTGACTGTGTGCATGTCATTATGAAGTTTGAAGACTACCAACACATTTTGCAGCATAATGTAGGGTCCAGTGTGAGAAAGCTGGGTCTCCCTCAGAGGTCATGGTCTTCCAGCAGGACAATGACCCAAAACACACTTCAAAAAGCACTAGAAAATGGTTTGAGAGAAAGCACTGGAGACTTCTAAGGTAGCCAGCAATGAGTCCAGACCTGAATCCCATAGAACACCTGTGGAGAGATCTAAAAATGGCAGTTTGGAGAAGGCACCCTTCAAATATCAGGGACCTGGAGCAGTTTGCCAAAGAAGAATGGTCTAAAATTCCAGCAGAGCATTGTAAGAAACTCATTGATGGTTACCGGAAGCGGATGACCGCAGTTATTTTGGCTCAAGGTTGTGCAACCAAGTATTAGGCTGAGGGTGCCAATACTATTGTCTGGCTATTTTTGTAGTTTTGTGTGAAATGATCAATGTTTTGCTTTTTGCTTCATTCTCTTTTGTGTTTTTTCATTTAAGACAAATTAAATAAAGATAATAATACCAAAGAATTTGTGATTGCAATAATTTTCAGGAAGAAACTGAGTATTATCTGACAGAATTGCAGGGGTGTCAATACTTTTGGCCAACACTGTATCTCATAGAATGTGAGGCTGTACCACACGACAAGTAACAAGAAGAATTCAGAACATTTAACAATTATTGCAAATAAAAATAACTTGTATTAAGGTGGATGTTACAAAGCATTTTTATAGTAAAGCATGGCAAGGTCTTAAATAGTTTTTCTTTTTTGGGAGTAGAAGAAGTGAGACATACTGTTAGGGGTGGAGATTGATGCAAAAAACTATTAATAAGAAAAGCCTTTTGGATAATTAACTTAAACATAAAATAACCCAGAGAAACAAACTTTAGAATTGTTATTCTGTTCATCAATTAATATATTTATTTCTTGTAATGTAATCTATATTATATCAGTAATGATTGTATATGGGAGAACCAGCATTTATTTTTTTGTTTTTTCTATTTAAATTAAGTTTTTATTGAACATTTTATCAAATATTTCAATTATATTAATCAATGATTAACATATTGTGAAACTTTTATCAGCTTGTGTTTTTAAATCTGTTCCCATGATGCAAATGGGCGTGTAGTACCGGAAACACGTCAAGTGTTTTTGCTCTGGCTGTCATGGATTTTAATACGCTCAAATAAATCTTAAAGATTTTATCTTAGATGCACCTATTTTTTCCTATATGTAAAAATCAGATCATCATTTGTTACATTTGATGCTATTGATAAGTGATCTTAAACTGTGAAAGTTCACGATTCCTGTTAAAAGCAGTGGCGTAACAACCACGGTCCCAGGTGTTGCAGGTGCGACCGGGCCTGGAGGTACAGGGGTCTGCCAACCCCTGCGATCCCTGGCTGCACACGCTTTAAATGGATGTGCATCCCTGAGGACGCACATCCATGTACCCAGGCGGCTGAACACGGCTGGCGGATGCATAAAGTCTGGCGGCACCGTTCTCTCTCTGCCACGCACCGCTGTTCTGGTCAATCACAGGCCCGGCGGCCAATCACAGGCCAGTCAGTGCATGACGTCAGCTACTGGCCTGTGATTGCTGCCCAAGCGGCTCATGGTCTGTAATTGGCAAGGACAGTGGCACAGTACACTAACGGCATCTGAGGCAGGGAGATGACTGTGGTGCCATGCTCCTCCACGCTCCTCCAGGCTGAGAGCGGCGCCAGTGGGTGACCGGTGAGTAGTGTCCCTGTGTCTGTGTGTATATGTCCCTGTGTGTGTGTCCCTGTGTGTGTGTCCCTGTATGTCCCTGTGTGCGTGCGTGTCCCTGTGTGCGTGTCCCTGTGTGCATCTGTGTCCCTGTGTGTGTGTCCGTGTCCCTGTGTGTCCATGTCCCTGTGTGTGTGTCCGTGTTCTTGTGTGTGTGTGTCCCTGTGTGTGTGTGCCTATGTGCCTGTGTGTGTGTCCCTTTGTGTGTGTGGAGGATGTATGCTACCTGGAGGGCTATGAGGCTGCATTATTGTGGTATACTATATAAAGGGCTGTGACACTGCATTATATTATCTGGAGGGCTGTGACGCTGCATTATATTATCTGGAGGGCTGTGACACTGCATTATTTTATGTGAAGGGCTGTGATGCTGCATTATATTATCTGGAGGGGTGTGATGCTGCATTATGTTATCTGGAGGGCTGTGAGGCTGCATTATACTCTATGGAGGGCTGTGAGGCTGCATTATACTCTATAGAGGGCTGTGAGGCTGCATTATACTTTATGGAGGGCTGTGTGGCTGCATTATACTATATGGAGGGCTGTTAGCCTGCATAATACTATATATGGAGGACAGTAAGACTGCATTATACTATATATGGAGGGCTGTGAGGCTGCATTATATTATATATGGAGGGCTGTGAGGCTGCATTTTACTATTATGGAGGACCATATATACCAGGATAAGGACATATTCCAGGAGGAGGACCATATATATCAGGATGAGAGACATTAATACATAATGAAGGGGAGAGGGGTCAATTCGTTAGTCTTTATAGGATTTAGAATGTTACAAGGGACCCATACATCTGACCAATATGGGCGTGTGGGGGAAGGGGGGGCCCAAGTCCAAATTTCGCAGCAGGGCCCTTCGGATTCTAGTTATGCCACTGGTTAAAAGAATTCATTAAACATTTAGATTAGTCTGCTAAATATTATTTAACACTATTATTTTTCTAAGTGAGTGTTTTAAATAGTTAATATTGGTTGCAAGAGTCATAAACACCAACTATTCTCAGCGTAAGAGCCTCGTGATTTGTACTCAGCTGAATTAATCCTTATAAAAGGCATTGGAGTCGCCTAGGATGGTGCAGACAGGAAATGTGTAGGAGGAACAGAATCCTCAGCCAAAGAACTACATAGGGATGTCCAAAAAAAATAACAATGTTATTCAAGGGATCCCAGAAAAATATTAGAAAGTAGGAGCTGAGATTTAACTCACATCTCTTATGAATCTTTAATGAATATTTGTAGAATATATATATATGTCTATATCTTTGCTTTTATGCATCCGATTAATTAACTTGTGTATTTATATATTACAGTGTGCATATATATCTATATACAGTATATAGATATAAGTGCACACTGTAATATATAAATTAATAAGTTATTGAATTGGATGCACACATGCAGAAATACATATATATTTTACTTATTGTTATAGTATACTGTGAAAAGCTCTGTAATTAAATATATATTTATGTTTTTTATTTACACAGCTTTTCACGTTATACTCACAAACCTAGATGGATATTATTTATTATGTGACATATCCATTACTATGAGTCATATAATATGGGAGTGTTTGTATATTATCTACTATATAATCATCTAATTCTGTCTGTCTGTAAAGGAAATTCGCCAGCCACCCGCGACCAATCAGTGACAGGCGCAGTCTGGGCGCGAATTGGCACGGGATTTGAACCACGCTTCGCTGATTCATCATGGCGCCCAGAAAATCCTGTGTATTCATTGCAGTATTCTTAGATCTTCATAAATAAACTACATACATATTCTAGAATACCCGATGCGTTAGAATCAGGCCACCATCTACCGTAGTATACTACACTGTGTGCAGAATTGTTAGGCAAATTAGGATTTTGATCACATGATACTTTTTTTTTTTTTTTTCCATTCTTTATTTAAATTTTAAAGTGTAACATAACATGGTACATACAGAATGAACACAATATTTGTGTATCAAAACATGGTACATAAAACATATTATTGTATGTGCTTCTGGAATCAAGCAGTACCTTTATATTAACAAGGTGAACTTAATGTACAACCTAAACAATTGGTTTCTCAGTATTCTTTGTTATTCAAACGGCTCCATATCTACTAAGCTTTTTAAATTATTCGATTATAAAGTCCAATAATGTCATGGCAGTGCAACTATGTGCCTATAAAGATATTATTATAATAATATTATCCTCCCATGGCTGTTGACCTGCGGGCACTTTCATCTCCTCCAGGGGATCCTCCTCAGTCTCCCCTAGGACATTAGCATGATATTGCATATAGTTTGGGGGTTATATAACGATCGTTGCGTTCCTCTGGTTAAATATTGACTTCGCCATTCTCCATCCTCTCTCTCCACGGTTTCCACCTTTTAAGAAATGAGTCGTGAGAATTCATCTCCCAGCTGGATAGTTCTTCTAGTCTGTACAGATCGGATACCTTGGCTAACCATTCCCTCTCTGTGGGTGCCTGTTGTTGTTTCCATTTTTGGGCTATTAGGTGCTTTGCTGCGCCTATCATAATTGGGGCGAGCTCGTGTTTTTTGGGGTTGTAGTTTTTTGATGGGAGTGATAAAAGTGTTTCTGCTGCGGTTAACTGGGATCTTATGAGGTTCATAGATTCTAAAGTCTTGTTTACTTCTAACCAAAATTTTGTTAATTTCTGACATGTCCAGAATATGTGGGTTAAGTTCCCTCTTGAATTCTCACATCTCCAACAATTTGGGGACTCTGCTAGCCCCAGGTGGTACAATCTCTCAGGGGTGTAATACCACCTCGATAGGAGCTTAAAAGACGTTTCCTGCAGTAGGACACACCTGGAGAAGCCGTGTGAGTTCTGGCATAGTTTTACTTTGTCCTCATTAGAAAACTTGATCCCTAGTTCAATCTCCCAAGAGTGTAGAAAGATTGGGAAAGTGGGTTGTGTGTTTTCAAGTAAATTATTATATATCGTAGAGATTATCTTAGGGATTGGTGGTTTTAGTTTTGCTAGTATTTCTAGCCATTTCCATTTCGTGGAGACCGTCATTGGGCTCTTGATCTTTTTCATGTAGTGGGTCACATGTAGTTCTTGTAAGAACGTCTGTGGTTGCTGTAAAGCTTCTATTGGCCACATATTCCTGCATGGGATGTTTCCTCGCAGTAACGTTGAGATGGGTTTATTTGGGAGGGTCTTCCATAGATTATATGGATCTGTAAATTCTGCGTCTATCAGATATGGTATCAGTTGCATCGGTATTTTATCTAAGAAGCCACAGTCTGGGAAGTGAATCGGGACTAGTTTTCGTCGTATAGCTAGTGTAGTGGCAAGAATTTCATCAAAATTATCCTTGTCTGGCATGCTGTCTGTCCACAGCAATTTGTGTACCTTGGTATCCAATAACTGCATTTCTATGTGTTGTCTGTTATTTTGGGAGGCCATATGAGTAAGTTTCAGCCATCTCGCTAGGTGAATAGCTTTATAATAGGATATGAGGTCCGGTAAGCCCATGCCCCCCCGTCTCTTAGGGAGCACAAGAATTCTGAATGATATCCTGGCTCTCTTGTGTTTCCATACATATTGGGATATTATTCGGTTTAGCGCTTGAAAGAAAGGGTTGGGCAAAGCAACCGGAACCATATTCATAACATAAAATATTTTAGGCAGAATATAAGATTTTATAATGTTGATTCTTCCCATCCATGAAAGCAATGGCAAATCATATGTCTTCAGTGTATTTTTGATATGGCTAATAAGCGGAATGAAGTTGTGTGTATATAATGAGTTGGGGTCTCTCGTAATTTGTATTCCTAAGTATTTAATTTTATCCTGGGGCCATTTAAAATGTGTCGTCATTTGTAGTGCCTGCATTTCTGTCCTGGAGGCTGTTATATTAAGCGCTTCCGTTTTATCTAGATTAATTTTAAAATTAGACAGTTCCCCGAAGGTCTCCAGGAGGCCAAGGAGCTCCGGCACCGCCACCGACGGGTTAGATATCATTAACAACAAATCGTCAGCAAACGCTGCTGCCTTTAGCTGGACATCTCCAATTTTGATTCCTTGTATTTTGTCATTCTGACGGATCGCCTGCATTAGCATTTCCATTACCACTACAAATAAGGTCGGGGAGAGAGGACAGCCCTGCCTGGTCCCGTTGCTAATTTTAAATTTATTAGACAGTAGGCCATTCACCCTGACTCTTGCCGTGGGAGAAGTGTATAAGCCAAATATTGCTTCTATGAGGGGAGGAGGAAAGGCAAATTTGCGTAATGCGCTGTCCATGAATTGCCAGCTTACACGATCGAAGGCCTTCTCGGCGTCCGTTGATAGGACGACGAGAGGCCTCCCGGTGCGCCTAGCATGCGAAACAGCTTGAAGGGCTTTAGTTGAGTTGTCCTTTCCTTCTCTGCCCCTCACAAATCCGGCCTGGTCAGGATGAATAAGATCTCCCAGGACCAAGTTAATTCTGTTTGCTAACAGTTTTGCCCATAGTTTCATATCTGTATTTAATAATGAAATTGGTCTGTAATTATTGCATAGGGTGCCATCTCTCCCCTCCTTAGGTATTATAGTGATGTAGGCTTCCAATGCCTGCGGCGGTGGAGTAGAGCCCGACAGTAAGTTGTTGAATAAATTTTCTATATGTGGTATTAATATGTCCGCAAATTTCTTATAATAAATTATAGGGAACCCGTCAGGGCCAGGTGCTTTTCCATTCGGAATAGATGCTAGAGTCTCCTCCACCTCCTTTCTTGAAACTCTTGCTTGGAGTAATAATTGGCCTTCAGGAGTTATTGTCGGGAGTTTAAGCGTATTGAGAAAAGTTTGGATTTTTTCATTAGTCTCGATGGGGTCTGACATTGATGTCGAGGGGCTTAAATTATATAAGGAGTCGTAATATTGTCTAAACGCCTCTGCAATGTCTTCAGAGTCAACTAAGTCACCTGCACCAACCTTCCGGACTCGCCGAACAAAACAACTCTCTTTTTGTTTTTTAAGTAGTTTTGTTGTTAATTTGCTACCCTTGTTGCCGTGCATGTATATCTTATGCCTACAGCGGGCAAATGTTTTAGCCGAGTTGAAGTTCAGCAAGTCCTTCAGTCTGCCGCGAAGTGATGTTAAGTCTGAGAGTGTCGCATTGCTCTGCTTTTTCTTATGTAGTTTTTCTGTTATGTTAATCTGATGCAATACGGAAGAGATTTCTTTCTCTCTCTGCCGTTTGATATGGGAGCCAAGAGCTATCAACTCTCCCCTCTGTACCGCTTTGTGCGCTTCCCAGATTATCGGGCTAACCGTATTGTTTACTATGTTTTCTCTAAAAAACCTGGTTAATGAGAATTTAATTTGAGCCAAGTGTTCAGGGTTCCCTAGTAGAGATTCATTCAACCTCCAGGACAGATTTCTCCGGGGGAGGGTGGATATTTCCATCTCTAGCAACACAGGTGCATGGTCTGAAATCGTGATATTACCTATCGAGGTGCTACGGGTTAGTTTAAGACATTTTTCTTGTATTAAGAGATGATCTAGTCTGTGATATGTTTTGTGTGGGATTGAGAAATACGTGTAATCTTTTGTTGTGGGGTGTTCTATTCTCCATGGGTCTACCAAGTGTAACTCATTTAATCTGTTTAGCAAGCCCTTTCTTTGTTTAAAGGAAATGGATGATTTTCCGTTTGATGCGTCTATCAGTGGGTGTAATGTCAAGTTAAAATCGCCTCCTACTATCAAAATTCCTTCTGTAAACAGGTTAAGTGTGTCCAGGGTCTTAAGCAGCCAGTGTATTTGTCCCTGATTGGGTGCATAGAGATTAGCCAGGGTAATTTTTGTATTGGCCAATATCCCTTTTACAAAAATATATCTACCCTCTGCGTCGGATAACTGGTCTTTTACTTCAAATGGGCATCCCTTTTTAAATGCTATGCTCACTCCTTTTGACGCGGTGGTAGAGCAGCTATGAATCCATGTGGGGTAGCGAGAGAAGGCGGTATTAGGCGTTCGTCCCTTTTTAAAATGTGTCTCCTGAAAAAAAAATAATTTGTGCATTTTTTTTTTGTAGTGCGTGTAGAATCTGGCTACGTTTGGCCGGTGAGTTCAAACCTTTCACGTTGTAGGAAGCCACAACGACCGTTCCCCCTGTCCCTCTATCAGCCACAGCCATGGGAGTTGTTGAGTTGTGCCGTTTGTATCTTGTATCTGCAAGAGAAAACCATTAGAACATATACTGAACTATTTACATGTGAATGATTTAGACTCATCTTTCGCAGGGGGGGGGGTGATGTTCCCAACATAGGAAGATGAGTACGTATTATAAAACCTCGGGTGGTGGAAGCTATTAATATAACGTCAATATAACGAGTTATTCTCATTTATATGTGAGATAAGATTCTCTTATTATAACGAGAAAGAGAGAGAAAAAAATGGTCAAGAAGAGCTAGGGGTTTGGGGGAGGGGATGGGGGGGGGGGGGGGCAGGGGGAAGGGGGAGAAGCGCAGGAAAGAAAAGTTAAACAAAAAAGAGGAGGGAGGGGGGGCGAGGGGAGGAGGGGAAATCAGTATAGGAAGGGGAGAGAGGAGAGAGGGAGGGGGATACTCAAAAAGGCTTAGATATATAATTTTAACCTGCAAATCTGTAAAATTCAATGTTAATATAATAATCGTGAACAGATTTGAAACTGATCCAATCAGGAGTCCATAGACCTCCGTCAGAAAGATTAGATCGTGTCTGTCATTGTGTCCTTCAGACAAGCATAATAAAAGAAAAGAGAACAAGATTTAACTTCTTTTCTAAGATCTGTGGCATTGTCTCAGTCAGGTAGGATCTCTTTTGTTCGCGTTTTTCTTAGTTTTTGGAGATGATGTTTTCTTCTTAATTGACCACTCCGTCGGTCTGGTTAGCGTCGGAAAGTCCACACCCATGTCCACCGGAAGCCAGGATGGGATCTTTATAGGTGTTATTTGTAGCTGTTCCCATGATTCTGAAAGGTCTTCTGGTGTTCTTATTGTAATTTGACGTCCATCTTTGGATATTCCCAGGCCAAATGGAAATAGCCATCTAAATCTTAGTCCCTTTGCAACAAGAGCGTCAGTCAGGGGCTTTAGAATTCTACGTTTCGCCAGTGTGGTTGGCGAGATGTCTTGGTAGATCTGTATGGCTGTGTTGTCATAGCTTAGTGAGGAAGTTTCTCTTGCTCCCGTAATGATGGCTGCTGTGTCTAGATAGTTGAGCAGCCCGCATATCACATCTCTTGGTGTTTCTCCCTTCGCCGGCTTCGGTCTCAGTGCCCTGTGTACGCGCTCTATGATTATGGTCTTGGCTCTCTCAGGGCCCAAAATGTTTGTGAATATCTCCATTGTGACTTTATTTAATGCCTCAGGAGCAAAGGATTCTGGGATGCCCCTCAAACGTACGTTTTTTCGTCTGCTTCTGTTCTCTTGGTCTTCTATGGATAAAAAAATTGAGTTTAAGTGTTTCTGGTGAACCAGGACGTGATCCTTCAGAGTGTGAGAAGCATCTATTATGTTTGTCTGAGTATTTTCCACCGTCTCCACTCTATGGCCCATTTGTTGAAGATCTGTGCGCATAGCATTAATCTCTTGTGACAGGTGTTTTGTGGTCTCTGCCATTAGTTTTCTCATAAATGAGCGAGTTAAAGGCTCTTCTGTTATAGATTCACAATCCGAGTCCTCCATACTTAGATCAGAATGTCCCGTGGCCTGGGCAGATTGGGTAATTTGTGGTTTAAATTTTGATTGAGATACTGCGTGGTCTTTTTTTTTTGTTAAGTACTTGTCAAGTTCCCCTTGAGGATTGGAGTCTCCCGATGTTGTATTTTGTCTCGTTAAGCTTTTTGCCCGATCTGACTGTGTGCGCACCATTATTGAACTGTATTGATCAGGCTTTAATGTATCACCACTCGAGGTTTACAGTTTATGGCATCATATTTATGGTTTGTATACTTTCTTTGAAGAAACTAGCATTTTATGCTTCGTGAAGGGCGGTATTACAGCATATTGATTGTTTGGTTCCCTTCCATAGGGAAAGAGAGCGTTCGTCAGTATGTTGAGATTTATTGCTGGCAATTACTTCTTAGGACCACTAGATGGTGCAATCCAGCTGCATTTTGTCTTTTCTAACTGGGAAGAGGGACAGCCGGGCGCGATGACTCTGTTTGACCACCAGATGGTACTCTAAAGCTTAGTCTTTCCCCATTAGATAAGACTGTTAGGGGGCTGCTGCTATGAGGCACTTCCAAGGTAGAGCTGCTGACAATTGCAAAAGTTTGTGTGCCAGCAGTAATGTTTTCTGTATTAAAAACTTACAGTCCAGAGCCAATGCCTTACTCTGGACGGTCTTTTTATGGTGCTTCAATACAGTGTCCATATGGTGTCGCAGATTGAGGAGAGGGGAAGAGAGGGGAGGCTTAGTGTATGTCTTTGCCCTCTTCGTTCATTAGTGTCCATCAATGTCTTGGCCGCTTCTCTCCCTCTCTCTTTCACGGCCAGGCCGACCCACCGGGCAATCTCCCGCGTCCCCTCTGTCCCTGTATGCGGCTATGAACTGCTTGGGGTAACCTTATCCCCAGGGGTCACTGGTTACACACCCAGGGAGGCAGCGAGGCCGCTCAAACTCACCGGTGGCGGGCTTTTGTGGGCGCCGTCGGAGTTCAGCTGTCGCCAGGGGAAGGAGCCGGCAGGTCCGCTTCCGAGGCGCCGACTCTCCACAGCAGCCCGGGATCTTCCCAGCGGGCCGGGCACTGATCGACAGGTCCGACTCACTGCGTCAGCGGCAGGCCTCCTCCCAGTCTCTCCCGTGGCGTCTCCGCAGCTCCGGCTCCTCTCGTCTCTCCCCTCACAGCGCCAGCAACAGCGGGACTCTCACGTTAGTCTCCGGTGGTCTCGCCGCTTCCGGTGGCAGCTCACTAAGTCGGGCGATTCTCTCCCCCGGGTCCGGGCAGTCGGCAGGGCCCGCTCAGCAGCACAGCCTCGTGGGTGGCGGGGGGAGGGTATCCTCGTGCGTCCCGATCGGGTCCAACCTGTGTCCTGGGGCAAAAATGGACCCCGATCTGTAATCAGGAGTGCAGCGTCCACAGCAGTGGGGTCTTTTGGATGGGTTTTGCCGTGTATTTAAGGCAAGATGCCGGGGATAGTGCAGCTGGTGACAGGAGCTGCGTCAAACACGTCCTTCCTGGACCGCGGCCATCTTGCCCCCCGATCACATGATACTTTTTATACATGTTGTCCTACTCCAAGCTGTATAGGCTTGAGAGCCAACTACCAATTACGTAAATTAGGTGATGTGCATCTCTGTAATGAGGAGGGGTGTGGTGTAATGACATCAACACCCTATATAAGGTGTGCTTAATTATTAGGCAAATGCCTTTCCTTAGGCAAAATGGGTCAGAAGAGAGATTTGACGGGCTCTGAAAAGTCCAAAATTATGAGATGTCTTGCAGAGGGATGCAGCAGTCTTGAAACTGCCAAACCTTTGAAGCATGATCACCGAACAATCAAGTGTTTCATGGCAAATAGCCAACAGAGTCGCAAGAAGCGTGTTGGGCAAAAAAGGCGCAAAATAACTGCCCATGAATTGAGGAAAATCAAGCGTGAAGCTGCCAAGATGCCATTTGCCACCAGTTTTGCCATATTTCTGAGCTGCAACGTTACTGGAGTATCAAAAAGCACAAGGTGTACTATACTCAGGGACTTGGCCAAGGTAAAGAAGGCTGAAAAACGACCACCTTTGAACAAGAAACATAAGATAAAACATCAAGACTGGGCCAAGAAATATCTTAAGACTGATTTTTCAAAGCTTTTATGGACTAATGAAATGAGAGTGACTCTTGATGGGCCAGAGGCTAGATCTGTAAAGGGCAGAGAGCTCCACTCCGACTCAGATGCCAGCAAGGTGGAGGTGGGGTACTGGTATGGGCTAGTATCAAAGATGAACTTGTGGGACATTTTCGGGTTGAGGATGAAGTGAAGCTCAACTCCCAGACCTACTGCCAGTGTCTGGAAAGGCCCAGTTACACACACAGATAATTGTGCAGAGATTGTTCGCAGATCTGTGGTTGCAGTGAAATCATGGACACATTGTTCCATTTGTACATGGCCACAAAATGGAACAATGTGTCCATGATTTCACTGCAACTAGAGATCTGTGAACAATCTCTGCACAATTATCTGTGGGTGTAACTGGGCCTGAAGACAACTTACCGTACATACTCGCGTATAAGCCGAGTTTTTCAGCCCAAAAATTGGGCTGAAAAGTACCCCCCTCGGCTTATACGCGAGTCAGTGCTGTATACCGATGTATACATCGGTACATACCGATGTATACATCGGTATACAGCAGCCCCCGCATCCCCAGTAATGCAGGGCCCCCCCAGCGTCGCTCCGGTCACCTGTAAAGCAAACTATACTTATCACAGTCCCGCTGTCCGCGCCCGCAGCTGCCGACATCCGCGATCCTCCATCTTCATGCGTCTTCTTCCTGTTTCTGTGCGCGTCGCAGGCAATGACGTCATTCCCTGCGACGAGCACAGGAAACAGGAAGAATTCGCATGAAGATGGAGGATCGCGGACGGCAGCGGCAAGCGGGCGCGGACAGCCGGACTGTGATAAGTATAGTTTGCTTTACAGGTGACCGGAGTCAGGCTGGGGGGGCCCTGGATTACTGGGGATACTGTATACTACCGCTGGGGCTGCTATACACTACTACTGGGGCTGTATACACTACCACTGGGGCTGCTATATACTACCACTGGGGCTGTATATACCTCTGGGGCCCTGTATACTACCACTGGGGCTGTATAAACCACTGGGGCTGTATATACTGCTGGGGCCCTGTATACTACCACTGGGGTTGTATATACTACCACTGGGGCTGTATATACTGCTGGGTCCCTGTATACTACCACTGGGGCTGTATATACTACCACTGGGGCTGTATATATTGCTGGGGCCCTGTATACTACCACTGGGGCTGTATATACTACCACTGGGGCTGTATATACTGCTGGGGCCCTGTATACTACCACTGGGGCTGTATATACTACCACTGGGGCTGTATATACTGCTGGGGCCCTGTATACTACCACTGGGGCTGTATATACTACCACTGGGGCTGTATATACTGCTGGGGCCCTGTATACTACCACTGGGGCTGTATATACTACCACTGGGGCTGTATATACTACTAGGGCTGCGTCTATACTACCACTGGGGCTGTATATACCACTGGGGCTGTATATACTGCTGGGGCTGCGTGTAACTACCACTGGGGCTGCGTGTATACTACCACTGGGGCTGCTGTATCTACTTCTGGGACTGGTGTATACCACACTGCTGGGGGCTGTATACTTGTGCTAGGGTCCACCCTCGGCTTATACATGAGTCAATAGATTTTCCGAGGTTTTGGGGGCAAAAGTAGGGGGGTCGGCTTATACACGGGTCGGCTTATACACGAGTATATACGGTATTTAAGCATTGATACAGGAAGAAGTCGGTATCGTACAAGAAAAACATGATTTTCCTGCAGGACAATGCTCCATCACATGAATCCAACTACTCCACAGCGTGGCTGGCTAGTAAAGGTCTAAAAGAAGAAAAAATAATGACATGGCCCCCTTGTTCACCTGATCTGAACCCCATAGAGAACCTGTGTGAGTGTCATCATAAAGAAAGGTGGCTATATTAGTCACTAATTTTTTTGTGTTTTGTTTTTGCATGTCAGAAATGTTTATTTCTAAATTTTGTGCAGTTATATTGGTTTACCTGGTGAAAATAAACAAGTCAGATGGGAATATATTTGCTTTTTATTAAGTTGCCTAATAATTCTGCACAGTAATAGTTACCTGCACAAACAGATAACCTCCTGACAAAAAACTTCCAACTTCCAAAAATATTAAGCTTTGATATTTGAGTCTTTTGGGTTGATTGAGAACATAGTTGTTGATCAATAATAAAAATAATCCTCTAAAATACAACTTGCCTAACAATTCTGCACACAGTGTATGTATAGGGTCCTCTCTCCTCTGTACCAGTCTGTCATAGTTAATGTGTTTCACTGTAACCTGCATCTGTATTTTGTATGAAACCCTTCCTCATGTATAGCACCATGGCATTAATGGTGCTACAGTGTATACAGTGCTGTGCAAATTAATTGGGACAAAGCTTTTTTTTAAGTAAAATCGTAAATTGGGGTTACCAGTCAGTGATTCAAACCAGTGTTAACTGCTTTGAACAGGTGTGAGTGTACAACCTTGAGTAACAAAATGTGGTTTGACTGGTTTTAGTCAGAAAATAACAGCTAGCTGCCCCCTCAGCTTCAGTTGAGAGCTTGTTTCTGTGAGGAGTGGTTTAGTGTACTTTTTCTCTGTGTGATTCGTGCCTGTAAAAATGGATGTTACTTCACGGAAGAGGTCTAGAATTATTACTCTTAATGAACATACAATTCTGACTGTAAGAGAAATCGCTTCCACCGTTGGTATTGGAAAATCTACCGTTTCAAGAATTATTCGCACACAATGAAACTGGATTGTTTTCTCCAAAACAAAAAGGGAAATGTGGAAGAAAAAGGAAAACGGCACCAAAAACTGATAAAACACTTATCAGAAATAGTAAAACTAATGCATGAAAAACTTGCTTTGTCCCAATTAATTTGCACAGCACTGTAAATAAATAATAACACTAATAGTAGGATGGGCTTCACGCTGATATATATAGTAACATACATAGTAACATAGTTTTTAATGTTGGAGAAAGACTTTAAGTCCATCTAGTTCAACCCAGAGATGACAGGTAACATCTTTAAAAACAGAGTGCACTGGATGAAGCATATTTTTTTTCTGCTAAATAAAGGAATTTAGAAAAATGTAATAAAACAATTGAATATTTAGTATTTTATTTATATACCTTCGTATTATACACACACTCACATTATATAATTTAATCTACTGGATGGCTAGATGGATGGAGGTTAACTCTGAGTGTTTAAACACGTTTAAGCTTTATAAATGCTTTATAAGCTACCCCATTGATGGAAATGAAATTAAGATGTACAGTTAACTATATGAAGGGTGGTGATGTCATAGCAATCTGCATATGGTGTCCTAGGAACCATAGCAAACGGCATGAGAGATGTTGTCATTGGAAACATTGTAAACTGCAAAAAAGATGATGACATCATAAGAACTATATTAAACTGCATTTCTTAGCAACAACTACAGCAAGTTCCCTCTGATGAAGTGGTCATGTCTGCTGCATGAAAGATGTTGTGATAGCAGCTATAGCAAACTGCATAAAAGATGATGTCATTTCAACAACTGCAAATTCCCCTTGATGATGTCATAGCAACCATCATAACATGCATTAAAGATATTGTCACAGAAACCAAACCAAACTCCTGCACACTTTCAAAGGATAGGAAAGGAGAAACTAAGAATAAGATTATACAAGCACAGAACTGAAGACTCTATTAGCTGACGTCTGACAAAGATATTCTTTTTGCAATATGAAAGCTAATACTGCTGACAGGAAGTATTTAAAAAAATATAAAGGGATGAGGAACTTCATGTTTAGGCAGATGAATGATCTTACATTTCTGAGCATCACCTTGGAAAGTGATCACGTGTACAAGCTCCAACATGGATTTATAGGCTGGGAACACGCTGGCGTGAAAAAAAACGGTCCGATTCTCATCCAGGAGAGTTGGACAACGTTAAACCGCTTTTGGTCCTTTTGACATGCGAGTGCTATGCGAGTGTCCAAGGTTTTCTCAGCTAACATCCAAGTGGTGTCCGTGTGACATCTGTGTGTTATCTGTGTTGCATGCATTTTTTTCATGCGATTTCAATGAGTAATTAAGTTTGGAATTGACTGCACTGTGTGGGCATTATGACTTCAATAGATCTTGTCAATTGCTGTCAATTTGTAGTCATGTACCCTGAACATGTTTGTGGTAACTTGTGCATTGTCTGTGAGTATTTTTTGTAAGGCCATATTGTGCCATCAGAGTTCTGTAATGCCTGGCAACCTTACATTGATCACCATAGAGCGTGTTTTGATCCACTGGTTGTTAATTTTACCATAGGGGCCTCCATACCCCATAATTGTTGTTCCGAGGAGGCGAGTCCTTTTCTTGGATCAACCACTCCTGCAGCAACGTCATAGCCGTGGGCATATGCATACACTCTATTGGGCCACCATTCCCTTTTGTCCTTGGAGGGCATGAGTCCTTCACATTTAGGCATCACTTGATGGGCCATTAACCAAGATGCGCCTTATATCATTAGGGCCCTGTGTTCAACTCCACACTGGCACGTGTTTTTCAAATGGGACAGTGTGTCTTTGGTTTCCTAACATTCAAATGTCGGGTGTTCAGATGAGATGGCCAAACCAAATAATTGGCATTAATGTTGTTTCATTCATAAAGACCTGTGTAATTCAGCACAATGCCACTATGATCCATGACCTACCCACAGAAGGTGCACCATCTGATGATCCTGCAACCAATCCTTTGCCCCCTGTTGGTCCTATCATAAGGCCTCAAGCTGACCCCTCTGCCCTCACAGTGCATGACATTTTTAAATGAAAAGATTTTGGAACTGAGCCCTCAGTCCCATGGCAGCCAAATTATGTTGGTGCCCCTTGAGTGTCATGGTTCACATTTGCAAGTGCCATCGAATTGGGTTGTAGATTGTGCATTCTGGATTCTCTTTGTAATTCCAAGCATATGTGTTGTCATGTTTGCGTCAACAGATTTTTATCTCAGCCAATGAGTTTTGAATTTAAAGGCAGACAACAGTTTCCTAAACTAAAATTAATTACTATTTTTTCCTTGGTACATGAAGTTAGCAAAACAAAAATGTACATATTTTGCTCATATGTGTCCAAATGCCGGACATAGATAAAACCTAAACAAACAAAATGGTGCATTTGAGGCATTATTACTCTTCCTTATAATATTAACAGCAATTAAATGTTAGCATAGGTCTGTGTGTCATGCTTTGGCCCTGCATTTGCACCTGAACTAGAGTTTTGGGTAGATGAAAGGCTATGTTGGGACAGTTCTAGGTCCTGACTTGTTCCCATTTCTCTAAACTGCTCTTGATTGGGATGGGCATAGGAGGCCTGTAAGGTGTGTGTGGCCCTGAATGGGTGGTTGCTAAGAGTGTTAATACCTGCTTGGTGTGACATAGAACTGTATTCATTCCTATAGCAACTTGTATTGCTACCGATAGGAATGTAGATATGTTGGCTGTGTGCATGGCCATAATTAAAGTGCCTAGGAAAACTAGCATTCCCTGCACCATGTTGAAGACCTTGTGTGTCACAGCTTTGCCATATGTTAGGCCAAGGATGTGGCTGGTCTCCATACTGAACATTGTGTGCTGGCTGACCTACTTGTTGTGGGGCCATTTGTGGAAATGTTGGTACCGGTGGCAAGGCTACCATATTGCTTCTCTGGGGCCCCTGTGGATAGGAATTTTGGGATGGTTTATCAATTTGAGGGCTGAGTGAGGATGATGATAAGGGTGTCTGCATTCCCACTGTGTTTGTGTTGGCCAGCAAATTGTCCTTGGAATTCTGCCATTGTTCGAGCATCAGAAATACCGGCCAAGGATTGTTGGGGGGATTACAGGTATCAAGGACAATTTGCACGGCAACCCTTGCCCATAGCCTCACGGGGCATGGAATTTCACGCAGATAATTGCTGATGCTACCACCAAAAGCCTCCTCACCATCATCACTCACTGTGAGGGCTAGATATTGGAGCACCCCAGAATCCATGTCTCCCGTTTGCTTACTCATGGACAACTGTCGCCTGCGCCTAGACCGACGTGGCAAAATTGGTGACAGTGGAGACTGAGCCATTGGCACACTTGGACGAACATTTGCCCCCAAGCCCCCCAGCGGTTGTTGGCTTGGCCCAGGCAGTGCTTGCCAGTGTACCGAGTAATGTTGCTGATGAGGACGCCTCATTATCCTCTTGGGAAACAGATGCTATTCCGCCTTTGTTAGCAGACTGTCACTGTGGTACACTGTTTTGGAGGCAGATGGCCGGCGCAGGTTGCTGTCTGTGCTATCGAGACACATGAGGCATCTACATTTCTACAAATTTTGCACACAGCAATTATTTACCTACATGACGAGTAATGCATAAAAATACATACAGCCTAAGTTCTAGTACAGGAGCCAGGAAGTTCAACTGGCTAAAACATACGTATGTATGAGCGTTTTTGTGGAGCCTCTGATCCACTGGTTGTCATTTTCCTCAACTCCCGTCTGTACTGATCCCAGCAACTACACCATCTCTTTGTGACCATATCCACTGTGGTATACAATACCATAAAAGAAAAAGAGTTGCACAAATCACACTGACATGACAATATTAACACAAAGCAATTTGTAAAAATGAACCAGCATAATACGTTACCCAGATTAATCTGGACATCTCGGGAGCTGTCATCATAACATGGGAATATTTGGCGAGTGATGTATACCCATGAGGCATCTTTCTTATGGTGGTCCGCATAGGAAGCATCTCGGGGGTCCCATAACTTGGGCCTTTCCTGGACCAAAACAATCAGCATCCTTACATTGATGCATGGTGCCATGTTGATCAGCTCCGTGGAGGTATGCTTCCAGAAGAAATGAGGATACAGCAGCCTTCTACTTCCTGGTTTGCCATGAGACGGAGGCTTATCAAGCTTAATTCCTATGTTAAAACTCTTTCAGCTGTGAAAAAAATCACATCGCACACGGATGGTCCGTGTGCTGTCCGTGTGTGGTCTGATTTTTTGTCATTCCCATAGACATGCATTGGCGACTCTCGGGCGAGAATTGCAGACTGTCGCAGCATGTTGCAACTTTTTTCTCATCCAGAATCTGGATGAGAATAAAGAATCAGACAGACGCAAGTTTGTTCTATCGCATTGCCTAACATAGGTCCGACTGCAATTCGTGAAAATCACGCATTGCAGTCATCCGATATTCACACCAGTGTGTCCATGCCCATAAAGAGAGCATTCATTTGAAAAAATATTGCAATACAAAAGTTTTGCAGTGTAATGTACAAATGGTGATCAATGAATTGCAAGATCAAGTATCATTAGGCAGGCTATAAAAAATATAATATATAGATTAAAAGTATAGAATAAAAAAAAAAGTATTGATGCATCTGTAAATGTCCACCCCCATAAATCGGAAAAAAATGTTAAAGCTTATGTTTTTCAGGCACCACACCCCACAATAAATAAAAGAGATCAAAGAATTAAGGAGGTTCGCTACTACCTCCACCATGCTGTTGGAATTGTGCATTAGGGTTTGCTGTTAGTGTATATGGACTTGCTGAAATTCTTAGCCAAAAAAGTTGCCCAGTGCCAGAAGAGTGTTAGGGTACCTTTACACACAGAGATAAATTGCTTGCAACTCACTGGTTGCAGTGAAATCATGGACACATTGTTCTATTTTGTTGCCATGTACAAATGGAACAATGTGTCCATGATTTCACTGCAACCAGTGAGTTGCAAGCAATTTATCTCTCTGTGTAAAGGTACCCTCACTTTTTTTTCCTTTCCTTGTATCTGTATGACATATGCGAGTGCTATGTGAATGTGAGTTTGTTTCTCGCCTAGTATTCGTGTAACATGCGGATGTCATCAGTATACAATGGATTTCAACATCATCTGTTATATCTGACAATTCTTTATGTACATTAAGTAGCCTCTAGACAGGGATCAGGAATTATAGCAGAGTCCAACAGGTAACTGCTTATGGATAAGCAGCAGTCCAGAGGCAGGAATGGTCGCTAAACAGGGACAAGGCGGGAGGTCAGGACAAGAACAAAAACAGGATCCAGTAATGTAGTCAGGGAGCTGGGTCAAACTAGATGTTCGGTACGTTTGGGTTCGCCCATCACTAGTCAAAAGATCTCCATAGGGCAGGAGACACAAGTGACAATAACCATGGAACTTCCCAGCCTGTGAATACGATACCATAGCTGTCAGCTTCACTGCTTATTAAAAATAGGAGGGATCCTGCTTTTTTATTATTTATTTATAACTAAATCATTAAAAAAAGGTGTGGTCACCTATATTTTGAATAACCAGACGAGATAAAGCTGACAGCTGGGACCTTAGATGGTTCTCAAAAACAAGGTGGGACACCATGTAATTTTTTAAAAAGTGTTCATCTATTTTTTTAACTTAAACTGGCAAAAAACACTCTTTAGTGCCACAAAAACACTACTAAAGGGTGCAAACTTAGAATATGTAGGGGTGTGTTATATAGCTTTTGTACTTGATATTACATAGCTGTAGAGTTATTAGGTAAGTAAAAGATGATGTTAAAAACAGATGTCATATGCATGGCTGTGTGCTGTCTGTTGATAGAGTTTTCATTCAGATGACTGTACATGACAGCAGATTACAATTCCTCTCCAATATGATCTTACAACCTTATGAACCCATCAAACTAGTCTGCTGACCGGCCAATAACCTGATGTACCTGAGGTACATCAGGTTACCTAAGGTACATTACCTGAGGTACATGAGGTTATTAGTTTAGGTACATCAGGTTATTGGCTGGTCATCAAACTAGTCTGCTGTCTGGCCTATAACCGGATGTACCTGAGGTAATAACCTCATGTACCTCAGGAAATGTACCTCAGGTAACCTGACGTACCCCAGGTACATCAGGTGAGCGGCCGGTCAGGGAACAAGTCTGCTGTCCGGCCAATAACCTGATGTACCTCAGGTACACCAGGTTACCTGAGGTACATTACCTGAGGTACATGAGGTTATTACCTCAGGTACATCAAGTTATTGGCCGGCCAGCAAAGTAGTCTGCTGTCCGGTCAATAACCTGATGTACCTGTGGTACATCAGGTTACCTGAGGTACATTACCTGAGGTACATGAGATTATTACCTCAGGTACATCAGGTTATTGGCCGGTCAGCAAACTGGTCTGCTGTCCGGCCAATAACCTGATGTACCTGAGGTAATAACCTCATGTACCTCAGGTAATGTACTTCAGGTAACCTGATGTACCTCAGATACATCAGGTAATCAGCCGTTCAGCAAACTAGTCTACTGTCCGGCCAATAACCTGATGTACCTGAGGTACATCAGGTTACCTGAGGTACATTACCTGAGGTACATGAGGTTATTATCTCAGGTATATCAAGTTATTGGCCGGTCAGCAAACTAGTCTGCTGTCTGGCCAATAACCTGATGTACTTGAGGTACATCAGGTTACCTGAGGTACATTCACCAAACAATAATGAGTAGTCCAACACTGATGAATGCGATTAATAACCGCATTCATCCACCACCAGAAAATCTGCAAAAAATCAGTGCAAAAAATCCGCACAGAAATCACACAAAAAACTCTCTGTTTATAATAAATATTTTTTCCAGTTTGTAGCAAGTGCTATCAAAAAAGTATCAAAAACAGGGCTATTGGTCTGTACGTTTTTTGCAAAAAATATACGTAAGCTGTCTCACCTCGTCACGGTTGCCCTAGCGAGACAGTCCCTAGCTGATGTGTGCATTTAAAACCTGAGTGTGTGAACATACCTCCATCCAGGCTCCAGCCAGGACTCCACTCTGTGGGCTTTTAACCTGTGAAACAGCTTATGTGTGGACTACTCATAGGGGAAGGGTGGGTCACTTCCCTTTCCTGCGAACAGGAGAAATACATTCACCAAACAATAATGAGTAGTCCAACACTGATGAATGCGATTAATAACCGCATTCATCCACCACCAGAAAATCTGCAAAAAATCAGTGCAAAAAATCCGCACAGAAATCACACAAAAAGCTCTCTGTTTATAATAAATATTTTTTCCAGTTTGTAGCAAGTGCTATCAAAAAAGTATCAAAAACAGGGCTATTGGTCTGTACGTTTTTTGCAAAAAATATACGTAAGCTGTCTCACCTCGTCACGGTTGCCCCAGCGAGACAGTCCCTAGCTGATGTGTGCATTTAAAACCTGAGTGTGTGAACATACCTCCATCCAGGCTCCAGCCAGGACTCCACTCTGTGGGCTTTTAACCTGTGAAACAGCTTATGTGTGGACTACTCATAGGGGAAGGGTGAGTCACTTCCCTTTCCTGCGAACAGGAGAAATACATTCACCAAACAATAATGAGTAGTCCAACACTGATGAATGCGATTAGTAACCGCATTCATCCACCACCAGAAAATCTGCAAAAAATCAGTGCAAAAAATCCGCACAGACTACTCATTATTGTTTGGTGAATGTATTTCTCCTGTTCGCAGGAAAGGGAAGTGACCCACCCTTCCCCTATGAGTAGTCCACACATAAGCTGTTTCACAGGTTAAAAGCCCACAGAGTGGAGTCCTGGCTGGAGCCTGGATGGAGGTATGTTCACACACTCAGGTTTTAAATGCACACATCAGCTAGGGACTGCCTCGTTAGGGCAACCGTGACGAGGTGAGGCAGCTTACGTATATTTTTTGCAAAAAACGTACAGACCAATAGCCCTGTTTTTGATACTTTTTTGATAGCACTTGCTACAAACTGGAAAAAATATTTATTATAAACAGAGAGCTTTTTGTGTGATTTCTGTGCGGATTTTTTGCACTGATTTTTTGCAGATTTTCTGGTGGTGGATGAATGCGGTTATTAATCGCATTCATCAGTGTTGGACTACTCATTATTGTTTGGTGAATGTATTTCTCCTGTTCGCAGGAAAGGGAAGTGACCCACCCTTCCCCTATGAGTAGTCCACACATAAGCTGTTTCACAGGTTAAAAGCCCACAGAGTGGAGTCCTGGCTGGAGCCTGGATGGAGGTATGTTCACACACTCAGGTTTTAAATGCACACATCAGCTAGGGACTGTCTCGCTAGGGCAACCGTGACGAGGTGAGACAGCTTACGTATATTTTTTGCAAAAAACGTACAGACCAATAGCCCTGTTTTTGATACTTTTTTGATAGCACTTGCTACAAACTGGAAAAAATATTTATTATAAACAGAGAGCTTTTTGTGTGATTTCTGTGCGGATTTTTTGCACTGATTTTTTACCTGAGGTACATTGCCTGAGGTACATGAGGTTATTACCTCAGATACATCAGGTTATTGGCCAGTCAGCAAACTAGTCTGCTGTCTGGCCAATAACCTGATGTACCTGAGGTAATAACCTCATGTACCTCAGGTAATGTACCTCAGGTAACCTGATGTACCTCAGGTACATCAGGTGATCGGCCGGTGAGCAAACTTGCCTGTTGATCGGTTTAGTGGCTGTGACGTCAACTGATCGGTTTGCCGGGTGGTAAACTGATCAAATGATAGTGGATTTGTTTTGGACATCGCCGGACACATGACCCAGGACTGCGTCTGAGGGTTTTTTGGGTAATTTAATAAATTGGAAAATGAGGGCTGACATTAGCAATAGGGGCTTGGTGACAGCTTGAAAAGAAAGCTGTCAACAACCCCATTATTACCCAGTCTGCCACTGCAAAGGGCAGCTGGAAGTGCAGGTGTAGCCCGCACGTTTGGCATCTCTCCTAGAGGTACCAATTCTGGGGCGGCTGCTGGCTGCGGTTCTCAGAGTGGGGGGCCCAGAATGCTTGGGCCTTACCACGCTGAGGATTCCAGCTCCCAGCTGCCTGGGTTACCTTTGCTGGCAATAGCGAATCCGGTGAAGCCCACGCCAAAAATTTTTTTCGTTTTTTTTTTTAAATAAATAAATAAAAAAAGGATGCTTCAATGGATTTTCCATTGTCATTGAAGGCAACAACAAGCAGTCAGTGGGGGTTAGCAGCCCTCAGCTGCCTGGGTTACCTTTGCTGGACATAGAAAATCCAGCAAAGCCCACGCCAAACTTTTCTCTCAAGTGAAGTCTTTCACTCAAGGCCATTGCAGCTGTCAGATTATCCATGCTGTATACTCCTGTGTATACTCTCTTCTCAGTAATGAGAAGACAGGAAATGACATCAATGACCTTTTTTTGTTTTTATTCCACCAAACTTTGTTTCACTGTCTGTGTAGTCTACAATGCAAAAAAAAAAAAACGCATGTGTAAAAAAACGCAGCAAAAACACAGTGCGTGAATGAAGCGCATTTTTCATAGCTGCGTAAAAATATGCATGAAGAAACTGCAGAAAATACTTATAAAAAGCACAAATATTATAACTCCCTAATAATCAAATATTTCCAACAATCCTTGTGAGATGAGCCCAAAAAGCCCCGGGTTTATCTCTTTTGCTATTATTGATGTCCATAGACCTGTTTCAGATCAAAACCTTGAGAAAGGTCCATGGCGGCAGTTTCAAAAAGGCTGGTTTCACACAATCGTTTTTTGGCACCCATGTCATTTCAGTTTAAACTGGATGCACCCGGTTCCGTTTTTGGTCCCATTGACCTTCAATGGGACCGCAGGCACTTCTGGGTGTGTCCAGCTCCTCCCGTTTCCCCTGATCCAGGTGTGCAAGGTTTTTGCACTGAGACCAAAATCGCAACATGTTGCAAAAAAACGTGAACACCCGCATCCAAAGCACTCCGGGTTGAATTAGAACAAGGCTATACTACCCAGATCCGGTGGACTACGGATCCTGCTGGATCTGAACACTGGATCTGAGTTTTTGAACTGTGAATGCCCAGACCGCTGTTCTATAAGACACGGCCCCTAGGGGCATTTCTTTACACCAGATCCATGTAAAAAAGTTACATATCTGGATGAAACGGGATGATTTGAGATGGATCAGTGATAATACCGGTGTCGGTGCATCCAGTTGCATCATTGCAGGGGAAAGCAGGAGAATTCAGGTTTCTCCTGCATTCCCCCCGGATGCCAAATAATGACCATGTGAAACCAGCCTTAGATTGGCAGATACTGCCTCCTAGTATATGCCTCCCCAGTTGGTTGTATTGGTGCCAAATTTAAATACTGCACACTGCTAAAATGATCTTGTCTGAAACACCCTTTCTTTATTTTTTCCATGAGTTCTTGTCAAATACTAGAATACATGATGACACTCATTTTCAATTTTCATAACATTTTTGTCTCTCTGGACTACTAGACTATACTTACACAAACATTTGGCATGCAGTAAAATCACTGTTGATAGTCCAACCCACTATAATTGTCTGTATTGGAAACCTGCAAAAAAAGATTCCTGATATATGTCCCGTAAAAATGTAAAAAATGTAAACTTTGCTTTATAAACTTGGAATCTGAAGCATGAGATTATTATTTAATGTCAAGTGGAGACCATTATTAACTTCATAAACAGCATACCACTGTGTATGAGGAGTTATTTTGTTGAGCAACATGCCAGTGTGTCATGATATCAGTTTGGCGTGCCTCAAATAGGCTATGATTTTATTGTGTCCCTGCCAGTGGAATAAAAATATAAACGTGGTTTATGATTTTCCTCAATGTGTAATGGTTAACTCCTGTGATAAATGAGCACGGCAGGGAACCTGTGGATAGGATTTGTAAGGCCAATCTTTGGCACTGTCTATGTTTAGCTGGGAGGAGTCAGACTTGGAGAGAATTTCTGTCTCTCTAGAAGGATGTTGGCTATGATTGCTGGTCCTGTCAAGAAAACCTGCATACCGCAGAATTTTATTTATTGGCTTAAGAAAAATGCAATACTGTGACTAATGACCACACCAAAACTGACATAAAAATTATGGGGATTGTTCTAATGGCTTTATTGTACAGATATGTAGCTTAACTTGTTTCTGTGGGCACCCAAAAACATTAGATATCTGTTTGTTGAATATTTGATTAGCCGACAACTATTTCGCCCATTGACTACATTCACAGGAATGCTCGGTTTGGCTTATATCCTATGGCAGATGCTTATCTCTCAAAAAACAAAAGAGCTGGTCATTGGAAATCCAACCAGCTGGATCCTTTTCTCCCACAACATCATTTGCTTTGAGATGGACAGGAGACCATCATAAGTATTAGACTGTTAGTTGATGTCAATGATATCAGCGGGTTTTCTTGACTTTAGTCTAATGTGTGGGGGAGTCTTTATTGCGGTTGTGAAGGATGTGGGTGAGTGGGGGTGATGTGATTCGAGTGGTGGGCAGTACTATGATGCGATCAGCTGAAATAGACTGAATAGTTGATGCATTGTAAAGAGGAGGGTTGGGCAATAGGAACAAGAGGCATCCCAGTTAGGCATTTGCTGAATGCATTCGCTATTTTCATGTGCAAATGTTGAAAAACACGTGCATTAATGCACCCATAGACTGCAATGCAAAAAACACATTGCAAAAGTGCAATGCGTTTGACGCGATGCATTTTTGTAAGTGCATCAAAAAACGCAGTATGAAGCATTTTTTGGTGCTTTTGCAAAAGCGCATACTTTTTTTAACACGGGAGTCTATGGGAAGCGCATGCGTTAAAGCATGGTACATACAGTACATGTATCATGTGTTAACGCATGCATTAATGCATGCGCTAAATATGAACATGCATGCCATAAAAATAGCAAGGGAAAAAAAAAGATCCTTTAATGCATCCTTCCAATGGATGCAAGTTCCCAAGTCTGACCCTAGCCTTAGAGGGAGTAAGTGATGTGATAGTCGTGCCATGATTGGATGAAGGTGAAAGGAATGTACAATAAAAATAACATACGGCGATGTGGCTGCTACTTAGTTCAATATATGAACATAAGAAAATAAAGGAAAAATTAAAGTATGTGGTAGGCAAATAGGGACAGAGTAAAGTGTCACATATATGGAAAAAGAATGCTGGAAAAATTAGGACAGCAGTAAAGGAATATATTAGTCTGCCGGTGTACTTACTAAGGATGGAGTCACAGAATAATCAATATATTTAGAATAAGGTAAAATAAATATAATTAATCCCAGATTATCAAGTAATACTCACTATTAGGTCTAAAATGGGTTTGTGACTGAGTATTTTTACTTCCTTTCCAACATCTGGGGTAGGGACAACTAAACGTTGTCACTGGGAAAACAAAGTGAACATGATTGCTGATGTTTGTTGTGTATGTGCAACCGCAAGTTGTGCGCAGGAGGCATTAACACATGCTTCCAAGGCAGCGGAGTGGGAAGGATGTACCGTAGTTCAGGGGAAGTGGCAGTGGTTTCAGCCTCTGCACAGGTTTTGTACCCAATCGTTCCAACTACCTAGTGGGGTGCTTGGCTTCCATGTGCTTGAGCACATGGTGTCTGGTGTTCAGATTGGTGGTTCTCTTGGCAGATGATGCAAATTACTGTTCTTTTGTCTGAATGATGTTCAGTAAAAGACTGCCATACTGGGGAACAATGCACCTCTTTCCAGTGATCTGGCCTCAAGAGGGTGGTCTGGGGAACAATTGACTGCCTTCTCCCTCTGCTCAAACCACTTCCTCTTCCTGCTTGTTGCTGTGCTACAGATCCCTCCCCCTCTGCGCTTTTATGCTCACAATGCATGCCACCATTCCAGATTGGATCAATTGCTTCATCATCCACATAAAAGGGAACATAAAGGGCTCCTCGGAGTGTCCAAGTGTGGGGTCACTTGTCTACTGGAACTCATGATAGTGGGAGGAAGGAGGATGAGGTTGATGATTATGTGGCCCAACCTCTTGGCTACTTAGACTGTGCCATGTGGAATGCAATGTAGTGCTGGTAAACAAGTTTAGGGATTTATCCTTAAAGCCATCGTGTCACCTCTAAAATGTCTTCTAAGCAACAAAAACATGTCCCTGCAGCATATTATCACTAATCTCACACTCCTTTTGTTTCCTAAAAGCATCCTGTGACAGTGCATAAAAAACATTATAATACTCACTCATTAATGATTATAATTAGCAGGGGCTATATTCTTTAGCCCCTAGGGCGTGTTGTTTTGCAGCCTGAATGATCCACCCTCTCTCTATCTGTGTGCTTTGCTTGTGCAGGCTTTACCCTCCCCCCTCTCTGTAACTCACAGAATACAAATCATTAGTCCTGCCTTCAGCTGCACATCACAGCAGAAGTTGCACAGAGAGGCAGGATCATTCAGGCTGCAAAATAACATGCCCTAAGGGCTAAAGAATATAGCCCCTGCTAATTATAATCCCTAATGAGTTAGTATTAAAAGTTTTTATGCACTTTCACAGGATGCTTTTAGGAGACAAAAGGAGTGTGAGATTAGTGATAATATGCTGCAGGGACATGTTTTGGTAGCTTAGAAGGCGTTTTGGAGGTGACAGGATCCCTTTAAGGCTTTAAGGCTTCATTCAACTCCTTACCACTTGCACTGATCTGGCTTCAACAGTGGTGTCCCACGCCCCCTTGGAAGTTGGGACAAGAAGCTAAAACAAGATGCATGAGTAATGTGAACAATGTCACCTGTCACACTGCAATGGCCATGGAGCGCACCTTGTGCACTTTTCCATCCCTTAACGCTAGATTTTGGCATTTGAATTGGGTACACAGGTAAGCGAAATATAATACAGAATAGAATGTGTACAATTTAATTATCCCTTTAACGGAATGTTTGTTTTATCTTGCAGCAGGTAATATACTACAATCAAGGTTGCCTAAATGGTGCTAAGGCTGCTTTCACACTACGATTTTGTTAAATCCGATGCTGTCCTATAAAAATCGGACAGCATCGGATCCGATTTAGCCCCCATGTTCTCCAATGGGGATCAGATCGGATCGGATGTGCACTTAATGGCATCCGATTTGCATCCGATCCGATTCTGATTTTTTTCAGGAGCCAAAATCGGAGACTGCTCCGATTTTGGTATCCGATTCAGAAATCGGATCGCATCGGATCCGATGTGATCCGATGCGATCTGATTAAAATAATATGGGAGTCTATGGGGGATCGGATCGGATGGAAAATCGGATCCGGTA
Source organism: Allobates femoralis (assembly GCA_033576535.1). NCBI lineage: Eukaryota > Metazoa > Chordata > Amphibia > Anura > Aromobatidae > Allobates > Allobates femoralis. Next base: position 54,124 of record JARQOC010000077.1, read on the forward strand.
TCGGATCGGATTATCTGTATTGGGCATGCTCAATAACCTAGACCACTCCCAAAACCTCCCACAGCCATTTAAATCGGATCCGATAAAAAATCGGATCGGATGGCATCCGATTTTGAGCATCCGATGCTGTCCGATTTTCATCGGACAGCATCGGATTTAACAAAATCCTAATGTGAAAGTAGCCTAAGACTGTGTCTCCCCAGTTCAGCAGTATTTTCCATGCATGAACAATGTCAGCTAACAAAGGTAGTATTCATTTAGCATTCAGAATTTCCTTTATTAAAGGGATGTGTGGTTAAGATTTCCTACCTAGCAAAACTTTTTAGGTGTCAATAGCAAGCCCCTTAAAATGCTGCTATCAATTCATGCCTGTGCAGTTCAGCAGTATTTTGCGTACGCTAACAGAGGTAGTATTTATGATCTCCTTTTTTAAAGGGATTTGTGGGTAAGATTTTTTACCTAGCAGAAACTATTTAGGCATCTGCGATGCCCACCAGGGCCGTGAGGTACTCGGGACTGGGCCGGTCAGTTCTTTGGGGATATCATGGTGGTGATGACCCGGCTCCATGACCCTGGGCGTGCAGTAAACGAGAATATTGACATGGGAAAGTTTGTGACGCCTCCTGTGGTGTTCGGCCAGAGGAGGCTGACGCTAAAGGATATGACCGCTGGGGCAGATTGTAGTGCAGCTGGATAGTATAGCTCCCCACAGGTGGAGTAGGGCCCCAGGGATGGTGCACAATCTATAGCAGGGACGGGGCTCTGGCAGTGTAGAGGGTAGCAGAACAAGAAAGGAGAAAACACACAGTTCATGAAGTCCTTTTACTTTTTACTTGCTAATTGGCCATGGTCAACCAGCCGGATGCTGTGCTCCTCCAAAGTGCGGCCAGGTTAGTTCCCAGGAGATCAGGATCGCTCTGCCGAGACAGTCTACGTGGCCTTCCTGGGTTGCTCTCCCCTTGCGCTTGATTTTCACCTCGCCTGCCTTGTGCCTTTGTGAACAGGGTCCCAGGCTGATGGCTGTGGGCCTTGTTGGGCGACTGCAGCGGCACTTCCCCTGACCCTAGTTCTAGCCACCATCCTGCCGATTATTCATGGGTAGTGGCCACTGCTCCCGCAGACAGAGTGGCCTCTGGTTTTCTTGGTTGGGACTTGGAGTACCCACACCAGATCAGGGCCAGTCCACTCTAGCAACCAGTCCCTCCACCTGACTCGGGTCAGGACTGGATTCAGGGCACATGTGTGGTTCCCCCACTCCCATGTCCCCTTGGACTCTCTCCCAGTCCTGCATCCGCTCCGGACGCCTTCCTTCTTTCGACTCCTACTCCTCTCTCTTCTACTGCTAATCCTTCCTCCTGACCAGAAGATGGGGACCTCCCTAATCAGGGCCCGACCGAATCCCCTAGCCTGGAATTGGGATGGTGTTGTATGCAACTATGTGTCTCGGTGTGCAATCCCTCTCCCCTGGGAACGGTGACACCACATCTGTGGAGTATGTGCAGTATCACTGTGGTGCCTAGTACACAGGGGTGCCACACATCAATATCAAGCATCTTAAAATGCTGCTAGCAAATCATGTTTACATACACTAGCAATGTCACTTAACAGAGGTAGTATAAGTATTCAATATTCAGGTAGTATTCAGAATTCTCCAGTTTAAAGAGATGCGCGAGTATGTTTTTGAGATTTAGCTGTTATTTAAATTTTCTGTGTCACTGGTTTATTGAAAAAGAAATCAACCCCCCCAAAAAATCCACAGTTGCCAAGGAACTCTGATGTTGTCCACGGAATCTGCCATATTCCACAAAGGTAAACCTGCAAGACATAAAAAGAGATAATTGGTAAACAAATAAAGACAAGAGACACCCTCATTCACCAGTTTATTGCCCATCCAAATCTAACATAGTCCTATGACCTTCCCACAACATTTCAGCCTCCCAGCATATGGAAGGCACATTCAGAGAACGCATTACCCTTTGGCTGGAAGAATTCCCGGCTCACACACTGAGCTCAGCAAAACCCCAGTGTGATGGGCAATGACATCAGTGAGGTTACTGCAGGTCACACAGGGCAAGTGTGACCTGAAGGAACCTCACTTATGTCACCACATGTAACATTCGCCGTCTCTCACGCAATACCAGCTTTGTGACCCAGGACCCTTGAAGGAACATTTAACGAAGATTTTACGGTTCCTGGAGTTCAAAGCTTCAGGAACACCTCAAGGCTGTGAACTTTAACTCATAGTCTAGAGATGTTCAAGCAGCTGGAAACTTCAGCCACCTTGCTATTTGTCACCTGGGAAGGGCTCTGCCAAAGTCCTCCCTTCCAGGAACAAAAAAAGAGGGTGTGCCAACTTGCGCAAGGTGTGTCTGGTATACTCTGTTTGCTGGCAAGCAGTCTGGTCTCTACGTCATTACACTAGCATTACGATTAGCAAGTTTGACCATCTGTATAAAAACAAACATTTTGGAAGTTTGCTGGTCTGGAGCATTAAGGCGTGTGTTAACATAATGTTAACATAATGTCATGGAGGAACGACCTAAACAATGACCCAATTGTTACTGCCATCAGTCTGCAAAGAGTTATATATATTTTTGGTCCGTGTGCTGTCCATATCAGAAACGGACAGCACAGTACCCAATTAGGCTGTGGTCACAGGACCATTTTTCACATGCGTTTTTGGAGACCTGCGTTTTCAAAAACGCATGTAAAAAACGCACCCATAGGCCCCCATGTTAAAAAACGCATGCCCTAATAGCCAAAAAGCATGTGTGACTGTCCCAATGCGTTTTTGGAGCATATCCAAAAACGCGTGCGTTTTTTAATAAGGGGCCTTATGGGAAACGCATGCAAAAACGCATGTACAATTAGTGCCATTCAAAAACGCATGCGTTTCCCATAGGAGCCCATGTTAAAAAAACGCATGCGTTTCCGGAAACATATGTTTTTTTTTAACATGGGCTCCTGTGGGAAACGCATGCGTTTTTGAATGGCACTAAAAGGTACTAATTGTACATGCGTTTTTGCATGCATTTCCCATAGGAACCCATGTTATAAAAACGCATGCGTTTTCTACAAAAACACATGCGTTTTTCAAAAACGCACCCAAAAACGCATGGAGCCATCACACACCTTACAAAACTCATGCTGACATGAAAAAATGCATGAGTTTTGTAAAATCACTAAAAAAAACGCATGGCAACTGTGACCACAGCCTTATTGTACATGCGTTTTTGCATGCATTTCCCATAAGGCCCCATATTAAAAACGCATGCGTTTTTGGAAATGCACCAAAAATGCATTGTACAGTCACACATGCGTTTTTGCTATTAGGGCATGCGTTTTTTTAAAATGGGGGCCTATGGGTGCGTTTTTTACATGCGTTTTTGAAAACGCAGGTCTCCAAAAACGCTTGTGAAAAATGCAACTGTGACCCTACCCTATGTGCCATTCAAAAACGCATGCGTTTTCCATAGGAGCCCATGTTAAAAAAACGCATGCATTTTTTTAACATGGGCTCCTATGGAAAACGCATGCGTTTTTGAATGACACTAAACGGTACTAATTGTACATGCGTTTTTGCATGCGTTTTCCATAGGGGCTCATGTTATAAAAACGCACCAAAAAATAGTACATGCACTATTTTTTGGTGCGGATTTAAAAACGTAGCCAAAAATGCAGGGAGCCATCACACAACTTAAAAAACTCATGCTGACATGAAAAAACGCATGAGTTTTGTTAAATCACTAAAAAAAACTCATGTCGACTGTGACCCCAGCCATAGCCAATTTTAAATAAGGGTAGGGTCACATTGCAAACATGAATTGCATTCACCGCATCCGGATCCGGATGCGGTGAATGCAATTCCGGTCACACACATTTTTATTCTAAAATGTGTGCAGAATACCGCACTGCGGTCACCGGATGGCTCAGGATGTGTAATCCCTGAGCCATCCGGTAACTGCAGAGTGTGCGGATCCCGATCGGCCAAGTTAATAAAGATTTAATTAAAGTACAGAAATGACTGTTAGAGGTCTGTAGGGGGGCTTAGACCCCCCTACAGACCGGGCGGCCACTTCTATAGTGTTCTTCTACAATTGTACCTATGGCACGGGCTGATCTGAGCTCCGTGCATGTGGTCCAAATATCCCCCCTCCCCCTATCACTATACAGGGGTGCATACACCCCTGTAGTACAGTACTGCTTTATTTAAGTTATAAACAGCAAGATTTGTCCCAAACGGAAGATAATTATATATTTACATGTTCCATAGGCAGAGTCGAGTGATTTCCATGGGCGGGGCTGTGTGCAGTAGCCTCCGCCCGCTCCTTCTTGATGCCCGCCCCCTCTGGCCGTAATCCAGTGTTGTGGGGGTGGCCGAGTCGTTAAAGGGGCGTGGCTAACCATGAGCCGCGGTTAGCCACGCCCCTTTAACGACTCGGCCACCCCCACAACACTGGATTACGGCCAGAGGGGGCGGGCATCAAGAAGGAGCGGGCGGAGGCTACTGCACACAGCCCCGCCCATGGAAATCACTCGACTCTGCCTATGGAACATGTAAATATATAATTATCTTCCGTTTGGGACAAATCTTGCTGTTTATAACTTAAATAAAGCAGTACTGTACTACAGGGGTGTATGCACCCCTGTATAGTGATAGGGGAAGGGGGGATATTTGGACCACATGCACGGAGCTCAGATCAGCCCGTGCCATAGGTACAATTGTAGAAGAACACTATAGAAGTGGCCGCCCGGTCTGTAGGGGGGTCTAAGCCCCCCTACAGACCTCTAACAGTCAGTTCTGTACTTTAATTAAATCTTTATTAACTTGGCCGATCGGGATCCGCACACTCTGCAGTTACCGGATGGCTCAGGGATTACACATCCTGAGCCATCCGGTAACCGCAGTGCGGTCCCAGAAACGCTGCGAAAACTGCTGCCTGCATGATTTTAAACGCAGGCAGCAGTGCCGGATCCGGCCACCGGATGGCTTGTGAAGCCATCCGGTGTTTTGCATAGGCTTCCATCAGGAGCCTTTCCTGGTCCGGTTTTGAGCTTTTTTAAAGCTCAAAACCGGATCAGGATTTTAAACAAAAAACGCCAATGTGACCCTACCCAAACTCAGAACATTCACTAGACCAATTGCTAGCATGTAAATAGCAAGCAGCACTTGCACCTGACTGCTTTGTGGAATATCACACAAAGTTGTACCCAGCACCAGCTGTGGATGTGACTGGCCATATGAACTCAACCTAAAGTTGAAATTTGGCTGATATTCCGAAATAGAACTCACTTTCAAAATCACTCTTTCTCAAAGGCTTCATTCAGATGTCTGTAATCATGTACATGATCTATCGGTAATTTTCATGAATAGAACAGGTACCCATTATAATCTATGGGGCTATTCTTATGTCCTGTTTATTTGCAGATCTTGTGTCCTCAAAAAATCTCAAAATGATGCCCATTTTTGCTTTAAGCCATGAATCAAATTTATTAAGAGAGCTCTACCTGTCTGTGAAAGTCACGGACATCACATGAATGTGCAACAGTCTACTAGGAATGGGTGAGGATACAATAGGAGAGGAGAGAGGACCCTGTCTATGAGGGCTCACGGTCTACAAGGGATGGGTGAGGATACAGTAGATGAGGAGAAGACTTTGCCCATGAGGGCTCACAGTCTACAAGGGATTGCTGAAGATACAGTAGGTGACGAGAGAGGACCCTGCCCCTGAGGCTCACAGTCTACTAGGAATGGGTGAGGATACAGCAGGAGAGGAGAGAGGACCCTGCCCATGAGGGCTCACAGTCTACAAGGGATTGGTGAGGATACAGTAGGTGAGGAGAGAGGACCTTGCCTGTGATGGCTCACAGTCTACAAGGGATGGGTGAGGATACAGTAGGTGAGGAGAGAGGACCCTGCCTGTGAGGGCTCACAGTCTACAAGGGATGGGTGAGGATACAGTAGGTGAGGAGAGAGGATCATGCCCGCAAGGGTTCACAGTCTCTACAAGGTATGGGTGAGGATATGTGGCACCCCAGGGTCCGGTTGCTACAGTGGCATTACCTCCCTCCCAGGGGGTGATGTCATGCCTGGAAGCAATAAGGAGTCCCCACGCCAGGTAATACTCCAGCCGCAGATCCTGTAATGCCGTATATCCCCGGGGCGACTTGGCTGCCTCAGTATTCAGGGGAGTCGCACACCCTGAGCGACTTTAAAGAGAGACTGCATAGTTTGTTTGAAGTGTACGTCCTGACAGAGAGCCAGAAATTCAGCATCTTGATAGGCCAGCTAATTGGTGCAGCCCAGAGGGAGGTAAAGTCCTAGCCAGACACAGACAAGAGAACTGTTAAGCAAATCACGGCCAGGCTGAAAGAAACCTTTGAAACCTGCACTGCAGCAGAGATTAAGATGAAATTTTTTGGGTACAAGCAACAGATGCAGTATAGTGTACAGGACTATGCTTTAAGCCTGCAAGAGGTGCTGAGGGCTGCTAAACAGGTGGACCCTGACAGTGTGAGATACAAGGACAGACTGTTTACCAAGAAATTTATTGAGGGACTCCTGTCTAATGATTACCGGACACAGCTGCGCATTATGGACCTAAAAAATACGGACTTAAACTTTGCACAATTTAAAGACTGGGCCATTCGGGTGTTGCGAGAGGCAACCCCAAGCGGTGCTGCATCCACGCAGCGCCATGCTATTACCTACCACCAGGAGGCGGTGCCCTTTCCCCCAGCACCCGTGGGAGCTGATGAACAGGCCTATGATGATAGTTCCTAAGCAGATCTAAGTGCCCAGACTTAGGAGCTGACCAAAAGTATGGTTGCACTAACCAAAACCGTGCAATCCATGCAAGCTGCTCCCCAAAATAAAAAGATCCAGCTGGCCTCCAGTCCAGATGACGTCTTGTGGCAACGACAGAAAAGAATCCCACCAATCTGGGAAAGAGAAATTGATGGTTATGATGCAGTTGGACAACCGATTTGCTGCCGCAGTGACAAAGCGGGGCATCTGGCAAGATACTGTCCTTTAAATGAGCAACCCCTGGGCAGAGGGACAACTCCCAGGCATAAGGCAATCAGGCCCACAGAGTTGGCGGGACAAGTATGTAGGGGTCGACCGGTCCTCCCAGTTGTGATTCATAATGATGATGGTAGTGTAGGTTTGTCACAGTCCGCGCTGCTTCAGGCTCAAAAAACTCACCAAAGAGTCAAAGATTCATCAAACAGATTTTCATCCTTTTATTCTCTCCTTCCTCCAACGCGTTTCGGCGCTCCACCTGGCGCCTTCCTCAGGGCTCCCTGAGGAAGGCGCCAGGTGGGGCGCTGAAATGCGTTGGAGGAAGGAGAGAATAAAAGGATGAAAATCTGTTTGATGAATCTTTGACTCTTTGGTGAGTTTTTTGAGCCTGAAGCAGCGCGGACCGTGACACACCTACACTCCCATTATCATTCTGGATATCACCACTGGTCAGTGGTTGGTGGAGGGCCTGCAGCAACTTGGAGTATTTTACGCCTTCAAACCAGTTGTGGGAATCACAACTGTACCAGGTGAGTGGCTCCATAACACCACTCTGACATATTGCAGTGTCACTAGTGATAGGGCACTATTGCAACTCTTGTCCCCCCGCTTTTATATTTTTACAGTTGTGATTCATGGCATCCCACTGAACGTTTTACTGGACACTGGATCCCAGGTGACCACGATGCCACATATCCTTTATAAGCGTTATTGGGCTGACTCTGACCTGATGACTTGACAATAATTGCCAGCAAGGGTCAACCTCTACCACAAGTGGGGTACAAAGAGGTGACCATAAAGGTTGGCTGAATACAGTTAAATCTCAAGGTTTAACTGTTGTAGACATTGATCTTCGGTAATGCAATCCAATGATGACCTTAGGTACCAAGGTGATAGAATATTGTCTAGCAGAGATTATTGTTCTATTAACAACAGGTAGCTGAAACTGACAGTTCCGGTGAGCAGCAAGTTCTGCTGAAGGAAACTGGGCTCTGATGCAGAGGCAGAAGGTGGAGATGTCTGGTGGGGAAGTCGGCAGTGTAAGAGTAAGTGATCCGTTCCCCATTGCAATACCTCCGAGGAGTGAAATGTTAATCTGATGTCAGGCAGCAATAGGCCTCAGAGGACAGGATTACCAGGCCCTGGTAGGACCCGTGTATTCAGACAGTAGACTCACCATCCTGACAGCCAGGGAGGTAGTTAATGTCCGCAAAGGAACAATACCAATACGCATCTTGAATTGTGGGAAGGATGAGGTCAACCTGCCCCGGTATGCTACCATTGCTAAGCTGTTCACTGTCACACTGTAACAATGCCATAAAGGCAGTGGAACCCTGGATTCTGTCCAACCAGGAAGAGGATAATGGAACCAAAGAGCAGCTAGAGGATTGGTGTCAGAATCTACAAGTAGATACTGATTCCACCTCTTTACACCAAAAGCATGGAGTTTACCGGGTAATCCGAGAGTATGAACAGGTCTTTAGCAAACACCCACTAGACTTTGGGCCGGTTAAAGTGGTCAAACACCATATCCACACCGGAGACCATCCGCCCATTAAGGAGAGGTACCGGCCTGTACTCCAGCACACTATCAATGTCCCAAGGGAATGTAACGGGAGATGAAGGAGGCTGAGGTGATTAGACATAGTTGTAGACCCTGGGCAGCTCCATTAATCCTGGTAAAGAAAAAGGATGGCACAATGAGAATGCGTGTTGATTACAGACAAATTAACCGCATTACACATAAAGACGCATACCCATTACCCAGAAATGATGAATTCTGCGCTTCCTTAAAATCTGCCAACTATTTCTCCACTGTAAATCTCACTAGTGGGTCTTGGCAGGTTCCCCCAGTGGAGGCGGACAAAAAGAAGACAGTGTTTACAACACTGATGGGGCTCTGCGAGTTCAACTGCATGCCATTCGGGCTCTGCAATGCATTACGAATGTTCCAGAGGTTAATGGAGTGCTGGCTGGGACATAAAAACTTTGAAATAGTCTTGTTGTACCTGGAAGACTTTATTGTCTACTCCAAGAGATACGAAGACCACTTGGAACCCCTGGCGGTGGTGTTCGAGGCCTTGTCCAGTTTTGACCTGAAAGTAAAGCCGTTCAAGTGCCACCTGTTGAAGCCCAAGGTGCAGTATCTAGGTCACGTGGTAAGAACCGAAGTTGTGGCCCCAGACCCAATTAAAGTCACCATGATCAAGGACTGGCCACTGTGAAGAAAGTGAGGCAGTTCCTGAAGCTGGTAGGCTACTACTGGAGATTCATAAAAAGCTTTACCAAGATAGCAGCACCCTTAGCGGACCACTTAGTGGGCCAGTCCAAGAAGGCCAAGAACCCGAGCCCTCTGTTTGAGTGGAGTAAGACTCCTTGACCAGGCTGAAGAGGGCTCTGACAGGGGGCAAGATCCTGGCCTACCCTGACTATGGCCAACCCTTTCTACTCTACACAGCAATGAGGGATTGGGAGCTGTGTTATCCCAAGTGCAAAAAGGCAGAGAAAGAGTGATTGCCTATGCAAGCAGGAAGCTTTGGCCCACGGAGAGGAAGCCTGACAACTATAATTCCTTTACGCTGGAGTTTCTCGACATAGTCTGGGCAGTAACAGAGCACGTCAAGCATTATCTGGATTCAGCGAAGTTTAACATCTTTACAGATAACAAACCACTAACGCACCTAGAGATGGCAAAACTGGGTGCGCTGGAGCAGCTATGGATGGCCCGGCTACCTAACCATGAGTTTACCATCAAGTATCAGGCAGGGCATAAGAATGCCAATGTGGATGTTCTGTCCAGGATGCCCAACCTACTAGATGTGGGAGAAGACCCGTAAGAGCTGGAGGAAATAGAGCTACCGGCTTTCCATTGTCATGAGGTGAACCAGTGCTCCCACTGTGTAAGAAACAAGCGCCATGCCATGCAAGAGGTCATGTTTAACCCGCTACCCCACCATGCATGGGCTGACACTCAAGACAGTGAACCGGTCGTCCGCTTAGTAAAGGATTTGCTGACACAAGCTGACTCGCATCCTGTTCCAGATGCCGCACAGGAAACCCAGCAGTTGTGGAAGGAGACGGGTAAATTATTTATCTATGAAGGGAAGCTGTACTGGAGAAGTGTCAATTCCAGAACCCATGAACATGTTTGGCAAACAATAGTTCCGAAGAGAGATGCCTGGATGGTCTTAGAAGCATACCATGATGGAGCAGGCTACTTTGAGTGTAAGAAACTGGAAGTCCTGCTACGAGAACGGTTTTACTGGGTTGGCATGAGGAAAGCGATAGAGAAATGGTGTCGCGAGTGTGGTCCATGCAACCTGAGTAGGAAAGACTGTGAAAATCAGAGGGCTTCCCTACAGCCCATAGTTACCAGCCAACCACTTGAACTGGTAGCCTTGGACCACATGAAGCTAACCCCGAGTCAGTTGGGCTATGTCTACGCTCTCACCATAGTAGACCACTATTCCAGGTTCTTGGTAGTTGTGGTGAAATCGCGACCACCGAACCTGGCAGCTCCACAGCGCCTCCTGTTAAACCCAGGTCAGTCAGAGAACTACCTGAGTATAAAGAAGGGCCGCAGCTGCCTTGCCTGTGCTGGCTTATTAAGGCACCTCTCAGTGAGTGTGGTATATGCCTTCTAGCCCGCAGCCAGAAGCACATATAATCTCCTCCACCCCGTCACTGCCAGAGGCCCTGAATAACCCCAAGCACAAATGCTGCCACCAGCTTCTCGTTTAATATAAGTCCGGTCCGTGGTCGGGCTTATATTGGGTCAGAAACCAACCCAGGTAGCGTTATATGAGCACACGGACGTGGGAATCGTGATCAAGATAAACAGAGCAACTCAAGATTAAATTTATATATTTAATCACCCTAATGGTACACTAGATATTAATATTTACAGTTATTATTCAGATGTTACAAATATTACAGTCAGATATGCCAATAAAAGGAGGAATGGAATACACAGAATTACACACACATGTGAGCAGTTACCTTAGTGCTGATGGCACCACAAGGGCGGCGTGGCACCAATCTGTTCCTTGGGTAATCTCTGGCCTTGGTGGAAAAATGCCCATTCAGAAGAAATACAAGGTGGAGATGGAGCAGATGATTTTTATACACTATGGGCTGACCCCTGTCTCCACCCATCTCGCACCTCTGGGATGTCTCACAATTCCCACCCCTCTGAGGGGAGATATGGACACCCAGATTCCATAAGCTGACCTAGCCGTGTCCATGGGCATCGCAGACGGAAGACAATACTTTCATATTTTTAGTTATGATTTTATCTTCGTCTGGATATGAAACATGGCTACTCTGGTAGCAGCCTAGTAGCCAATATCCTGTTTAGATGGCTTACAGTCATCCTACATTCATGTCAATACTGTCTAGATATGTAGAGTTCATTTTTATATTCGATAGCTACACAGGGTGGACAGCTTATGAGATATTAATGTTATAGTCACGGCCCCGTCCAGTCTGCCTGGGAAGAAAGAGACTTATATTGGACGTGTCATCTTTTGGCAAAACCCCAGTTCTGAGGAAGCTGCATACACCTACCTGATTACATATCAAAGGTGAGGGAGAGTGTCTTTGTGTTGCCAGTTGGCTGGCATTTACATACTAATTAATTTGCTGCTGTCCAGAGATGAAAGGTCTCTGGCTTGCAAAGGTGGGGGCTTATCTCTTTGTGAGTGAGATGTGCCTTCAAATTGCTTTCTGGGAGGAATGGAATATGGGGGATATGGCAATATTCCTTACCAATATCCATCACAGTAGTCATGCCAGTGAAGGAACAAATGGCTAAGACAGCAGCCAGAGCGTTTGAACAGCACTTTTGTCGACCACACGGTTAACCTGAACGAGTGCTTACCGACCAATGCCCAGCCTTTGAAGCAGAAGTGTTCCAGGAATTCTGTAATCTGTACGGCTGCAAGAAAATAAGGACGATGCCGTACCATCCCCAGACCAACAGATTGTGTGAAAAGATGAACCAGGTAGTGATAGACCTACTGAAGACCCTGCCTCTTGAAGAGAGAAGTTAGTGGCCAGAGAAGTTGCTGGATCTGGTAGACTTGTATAACCATATACCAGTGAATTCCACCAATTGCACACCAGCCTACCTGATGAGAGCAAGACCTGGCAAGTTACCCATCGACACGGACATGGGAGTCTTAACGCCTGAGTTGACAGCACCAGAAACTGACTGGCATGCAGAGCAACAATTCAGCAGTATCACCGAATTCAAGAGTGCGTAGAGAAACGTTTGTCCCAGGAAAGGCAAAGACAAGAAAGAAACTATAACCACCACGCCCCTGCAGTTCCTTTATTACCTGGAGAACAGGTTCTAAAAAGAAAAAGAAGGACAAACAAACTTGATGACCAGTGGGAGGAAGAGCCATACACCATCATGCCCTTGAATTTTGACAATCACAAGGTGTGTCTTATCAGTAAAGATGGAAGAGAGACCTCAGCAGCAGTGTCGAGGGATCATCTGAAGTTATGCCCTGACCAGTTCAAGAACCAAGAGAAAAGCAAAGACAGCTCCCAACAGACAGAAAAGACAGAAGGAATGATTCGTACAATTCTTGGAGAATTTCCCCGGTCTTGGACACAAGTGAATAATACAATTGTCGTATATGTTCTGATCTTTCCCGAAGTAGTAGTACCAAAAGCAGCAGAGACTTTAGAAAAAAATGAAAACCCATTGGCTCCAGCCATAGATGACACTACTGCAGTGGATAAAGACAATCAACCTCCTGCCAGCGGCGAGCCTGTTATGCCCATGGTGAGCCAAAGGAGTTGCAGACAGCTGCCCAGCTTACCCATAAGACATAGGCCTACCTGTAGCACAGTCTCTAGTGTGTCCACAGAGCTTACATCAGACACACTAGACTAAGACATGTCAGTTGAGAAGGTCACAACGCGCTAAGCAGGGTCAGATCCAGAGATTGTTAGCAAGTTAGATAGAAAGTTTAAAAATAGTAAAGTGTAAATATGTTCATTTTTATGCAACCATGCCTACAGGACTTACTGTATGAACTTTTAAATCTTGAATGTACATAGTTATTGTTTATTTATTTTATGGACAAATGGACTGCAGGACTATGTGTAGTCAGCGCAATCCGTTGTACAGAACCTGCGTTTTAAATTACTATTTAAATTACTATTTGTCTTGGTTTTTGCAATTTTTATATTTTGAGACACTGTTCATTTTTATTAATATAATGTTTACACATTTTCATATGTTTTTGTTAATACTTCTTTTTCAAATGTTTCCCCTGTCCGGGACATACTGAAGCTAACTAGGTGTGAATGTGGCACCCCAGAGTCCGGTTGCCACAGTTTTATTACCTTCCTCCCTTTGCAGGTGATGTCATACCTAGAAGCAAGAAGGGGTCCCCACGCCAAGTAATATTTAGCATCCAACATTTTTCCTGCTCCGAGCCTGGAGGGGGAGCTCTAACCTGGTTTTAGGGGAGCAGCAGGAAGTGCCCAATAGAAAGACAGTTGGACCAGATATAAAAGAGGAGACCAACAGGAAGTGAGAGTTCAGTCAGTGGGAGGTAACCGTTGGAGACGGTCTGAGGAGGAAGACAGGAGAGACGTTTGAGGAGAGCTCTGAGGGAAAATTGAGCTGTGACAGAGCTCATCCCAGAGCTGAGCGCCATAGAAAAGAACACAGAAGTAGTGAGTTGTGGGGTACTGAAGACCCTGCAGCTGAATCCAGAGGGCAGAAAACTTCAAGTCTTCTGGCCATACCAAATACCTAGCGGCACAGCAGCAGATTCAAGCCTGGAGCCGCTAGGAGAGGAGCAGCACCTGAAAAAGGCCCAAGCTGCCTGCCATATGGGTAGGAAGGACTAAACATGCAAGAATAAAGTCACAGCATAGCTTTAGGTAGCAAGGACAGAAAGGGAGAGCGTAAAAGGGAGGTCTTCAAAATTCCCTGGTGTGGTAGATCACCCAATCGCTTCCAGACCACCCGGACCACCATTACCATCTGTATTAAGGGCCTCAGACTGCATCTGCAACCACCAAGTAAAGGTAATGGAAACTACAACCCTGTGTCCTCCAGTTATTTCCTTGCGTCTGTCACGCTGCACCCCAACGATCACCACAACCCTGTTTGACTACCATCTGCCCTAGGGCCCTGCTCCACCTGTGGGGAGCTGTGTCATCTTTGCTGCATGATCAACAGCTTCAGCCCTATATAGCTGAATACCACAGATGGCGTCACATAATCCCAAATGAACTATTTCCCCTATTTAACGACACTGCCAGGGTCATGGAAAGGGTCACAGCCCCATGACTTCCCCAGAAAAGTACCAACTCTGCCAGTTCTGAGTACCCCACAGCCCTGGTGGACCTGTCAGATATGGTAGTTGAGGAGAGAAGACCCTGCCCATGAGGGCTCAAATTCTACAAGGAAGGGGTGAGGATACGGTAGGTGAGGAGAGAGGACCCTGCCTGTAAGAGCTCACACTCCACAAGGGATGAGTGAGGAAACACTAGGAGAGGTAGGGCTGGTCATGCGGCGGTTTAATGGACCGAGGATCACTGCAGGCTGTAGGCTTGGCAGAAGAGGTGGATCCAACATATTGATGAACAATGGCCCATATTTTACCGTACATATAATAAAAATCTGTAAGTGGCCTAAATCATGTTTTTTTTCTTTTCTTTTTGTTAAGAAATAGTCATGTGACAAAAAAAGATAAGATAAGATAAGATAAACTTTATTGATCCCAGAGGAAATTACAGTATTACAGCAGCAGAACAAAGATCAAGAACATTACACACTTTACAAAATAAGTCTATATGGACAGCAGATGCGGGTAGACTGGTACATGTACCTCACCTATTCCCGCCATACCCTTAGAACTTAACTTAGTCTTGGGATGCTTTACACTTATACATTTGTTAAACATCCCCACAGCTGTCGAAACAAACGATTTTCTGTATCTTTCCTTTTTACACATTAGTTGGATTAGACACTTGCTGAATGTGCTCTTCTGCTTCGCAAACAGTTCAGAGAGCGGATGTGTATTGTTGCTCATTATAGCCTTGCATTTCTTATTAATTCTATCCTCTAATACCTCCTCGAAAGTCCTAAGTTGTAGACCCACTGCCGCACTAGCCTTCTTGATAAGTTTATTGAGCTTATTAGTGTCAGCTGTGCGCACACTACTACCCCAGCATATTATTGCAGCAAAGATTGCACTCGCCACAATAGATTGGTAGAACATTTCAAGCATTTTGCTACACACATTAAACGACCTTAACTTCCTTAGGAAGTAAAGTCTACTCATCCCTTTCTTGCAAACCTTCTCCATATGGCACCTCCAATCAAGCTTGCTGTCCAGGTGAACCCCCAAATATTTGAAATTCTCCACCTTCTCCACATCCTGACCATCAATAGTGATAGGTAAGCAATCCTTCATGCACCTTCCATAACTCAACACCAACTCCCTGGTTTTCTTTACGTTGAGTTCTAAATGGTTAGCCTGGCACCAGTCAACAAAGTCCAAAACCACCCTTCTGTATTCCTCCTCCCCCCGGCCTCTCTCAATACCTCCGACTATCATTGAGTCATCAGAGTACTTCTGAAGGTGACAAAGGTCTGATTTATACTGAAAATCAGCTGTGTATAACGTAAAAAGGAATGGCGACAGCACCGTTCCCTGAGGGGCTCCAACACTGCTCCGAACACTATCCTATACGGCCGCCCCCAACCTTACGAACTGTGGCCTGTCCGACAGGTAATCAATGATCCAATTCACTAGTGCCTCATCAACCGCCATTTCAACCAGCTTTTTACGTAATAATAGTGGCTGTAAGGTGTTGAATTCATTGGAGAAATCGAAGAACATGGCACGCACAGTGGTTCCATCATTGTCCAAAAAGGAATGTACTGTTCGTAGCAGATACGCTACAGCATCGTCCACCCCCAGACTCTGCCAATACGCAAACTGAAGGGGGTCCGTAAAAGCAGACACCCTCGGACACAAGTAGGCAAGTAAATATAAAAAAGTAAATATAAACACAATTCTGTCACAACAAAATCAACGAGACTCTAGCATCAGATTCAAAGTCACAAAACAAAAGCTGTCAAAATCGAATTTCAATGTTCAATCAACCATACTGTCTATAATTAGATATGACAATCGACAACCTGAGAGATCAAATTAGATATTAGTAAATCACAGTGGTGTAACCAGCTGCAATGTGCATTCTATAGACTTTTTGCCTGTGGCATTTTAAGTTTGAAGCAGGAACTCTCAACTAACTGCTAACGCTGAAGAAAAGGACATCTTGCGTCTTTTAGGACTGAAACAAAAGAAGATATGAGCTGCTAGGCTCATTTACTGTTCATTTTGTTGCCATGAATTTGTTGTGGAATACCTGCTATAGAGGACCATCACATACTGAAGTCCATTGAATTTCAGAAGGAGCAGGGTCAAACAGTTCTTCCACATGTCTTAGGCTATGTTTACACTGGACTATATTAATCTGTTTGTGGTGTTACGTTTTTTTTTAAAACTGCACCAAAAACCGATGAGAGACGGCGTTTGCCAGCAAAGTGAATGGGATTTTCAATTTGCTGTCCAGACATGAGTGTTTTTGATTGCTGCGTTAGTGGTACAGAAAGTGCATTCAGAAAATGAGCTTGACATTTTGTGATCCTTTTTTCTGCTTTCCACTTTCCACACCACCAAACCTCCACATTTACGCTTCCCGGCACCCCTAGAATAAGGCTGGGGTCACACTTTCAAAGGTAATAGCAGTTGCCGCCTCCAGATCTGGATGAGGTAACTGCAATTGCCTTCACACACATTTTTAAGGAAAAATGTGTGCAGAAAACCGGAAGCCGGTAACTGGATTGCTCCGGATTACGCATCCGGATTACACAATGCGGTTGCCGCAGGGATGAACAAAGTGTTAACTGTTTAATAAAACATGAAATATTAAAATTAGTTGTGTGCAACATGTCTCTAGGGGGTGCCCACTGCTGTGGGCATGTCAGGGGTTAATAAACCATTTACTGTAAGCTGGCTATTGTCGGCTTTGTACAATTTTATCAATGAAGCTGCAGCTCCCCTGACAGTTGCGCAGATACTGTACGTAATGTACGTATAGTATCTGCCGCTGTCCGAGGTCCTATAGGCATTTACATTTGATCTATGGGATCTATGGGCAGCGCACCGCCATAGATCTAATGTAAACGCCTACAGGACCTCGGACAGTGGCAGATACTATATGTACATTACGTACAGTATCTGCACAACTGTCAGGGGAGCCGTGGCTTCATTGATAAAATTGTACAAAGCCAACATTAGCCGGCTTACTGTAAATGGGTTATTAACCCCTGACATGTCCACAGCAGTGGGCAGCATATCTCTAGGGAGGGGGGGCACCTCCTAGAGACATGTTGCACACAACTAATATTAATATTTCATAATTTATTAAACAGTTAACACTTTGTTCATCCCTACGGCAGCAGGGATGAACAAAGTAGACAGTAACCAGCAATGTGGTTACCGCATTGCGGATCACAGAAGCGCTCCGAAAACTGCAGCCTGCATGATTTTTCGCGCAGGCTGCAGATCCGGAGCCGGTAACCGGATTGCATGTAGTGCAATCCGGTTGCCATAATGGGCTCCTATGGGGAGCGTTTCCTGATCCAGTTTTGAGCTTTTTGAAAGCTCAAAACCGGATCAGGATTTAAAATACATGCCGCATGTGTGACCTTAGCCTAAGCCCCACCAATATCTCCTTACCAGGCATTGGCAGGACCTACGAGTACAGTACAGACAGACCTGCCCATATAACTCAGCCTGAGAGTCACATGGGGCTAGATCCTGGCAGGACTACTCACAGGTCCTACTGGTGCACGGAAGGAAGACCGCCTGGGTTCATTATGAGATCGCCAGGGAGGGTAAGAAATGTGTGTGTTTCTCTGTCTGCATGTCTGTCTGTCTGTGTCCCCTGAAAATGTAGAAAAAAAAGCAAAAAGTTATGCATTTGTGATGCTTTTTTGTAAAAAGAGGATACATTTTTTTTGTGCAGAAACTGGATCAACAAAAGAGCGGACCACAAATGCTCTGTGTGAATGAGGCCTTATTGGAAACAATTCCCTGCAGGAGTATCTGAATCCAGTTGTAAACAAACACAATCAAATGTCCAGTTATTGCAAAAAACAAGTGGTTTTTAATGCCGGGTAAAAAAACAGGGATTACAACCACAGTACAAGCAGCAATGTGGCAGGCTGCACCACTGACACACACAAGATGTATATACAATTATAGATGGTATACAGGGCTAGTTCAGACAAGAAAAACATATACGCATAGCAGTTGGTACTAGTACAAAGCATAATCCATACCCAAATGGGTGTACAAAAGTGTAATATGTATAAATATTATACCCAGCAAGGCACAATCAGCCCAGAATACAATCTCACCTGGGTCTGTGTAATATTACAGAGCTCAATATGTGGTCAAATGAATCATAGGCGTCCCTTCACACCACAAGACCTGGTTGCATAAACACACTGTTTAGCAGCCCATCATTGGGCTCATTATCCAGCAGAAAACCCAGTATGATTACCTATAAAGTGCTGCCTGTCATTAAAAATCACTTGTTTTTTGTAATAATTGGACGTTTGGTCGTGTTTGTTTACAATTGGATTCATGTACCTAAGGTGCGATTAGTCATGTCCATATGGGATATAGTTTGTTCTGATCATTATGGTGGTATATACAAACAAATCCCCAAATGAAGTATATTAACCTGAGGTGGGACATCAATGCTTTCAATTGAGCGTCCTAACTTCTGTCACCTATTTGAAGTTGTAGGCCTCTTTCGCATTTAATGCAGGGCTGCATTTTGGTTCATTTGCGTTTCTATGCATTTTTACCACTAAAAATGCATCCAAACGCATGCGTTTTTGCCCCCCATTGATTTCAATGGAAGCACAAGCAAAATGCATGCAAAAACGCATGTGCATTTTTCAAACGCAAAAACGCATGCGTTTTTCCAAACACAGCCCTAGACTCATTGGCCGACATTTTTGGCTGCGTTTGCAAAAACGCATGTCTTTTTGCATTTGGAAAATGCACATGCGTTTTTGCATGCATTTTGCATGTGTTTCCATTGAAATCAATGGGAGCAAAAACGCATGCGTTTGGATGCATTTTTAGCAGTAAAAACGCATAGAAATGCAAATGTAGCAGAACGCAAACCTGCATTAGATGTGAACTAGGCCTTAGATAAAGAAGACTCCGGGTAAGGCTGCTTTCACTTCAGCGTTTTTTGCCAATCGCGGCAGATGTGGTGAAAAAAACGCATCTGCCGCGATTACCGCATAACCGCTGCACTTGCGGCACAGTTGCGGCAAGCCCCATAGAATGTCTATGTGGGCTTGCGGCAGGTGCAGCAAGTGCGGTACCGGCACTTGGGGCAGGTGCGGCCGCAAAAAAAACGCGTTTTTTTTCGCGGACGCACATGCCGCAAGTGCCAAAACCGCACTTGCCGCACCTGCCGCACACTTACCGCAAGCCCCATAGACATTGCATGGGGCTTGCCGCAACTGTGCCGCAAGTGCAGCGGTTATGCGGTAATCACGGCAGATGCAGTTTTTTCACCGCATCTGCCGCGAACGGCAAAAAACGCTGATGTGAAAGTACCCTAAGCTTGTCTTTTTACTTCTTGTATTGTACTGAGATTATTATGCTAGAATTTTTTTAAATAAATTAATGAAAACAAATGCCAATTAGCATTGATTCACTCCTGTAACATTACACAGATTTACATTTCTTTCTTATGTTCCTTTCTGTATTCTGTTTAGTGTTCTAATGTTCACATTTCAGTTGCTAGTCATGCTGAACATTACCTCTACTACTGTGGGTTTCCATATGATGGGCCTGTAAGTATGCCAGTTCTGGCCTATGTAATGCTGTTTGTAATGTGAAATCTAAACAGGCAACAGCAGTGAGGCATGACAAGAATGTGTTTCCATTGGAGAAGTCTGTCAGAAAAAAAGTTTAAGCAAAGACATGTCCAGAAGGGTCTTTCAGCTGGCCAAGACGGAAGACTAATGTTATTGTACATAGGCTGTCAGCCCGCCAGCCCTCCCTCACAGACTTGTTTTCTCTAATACATTCTTTTTTTCTTTTCTTTTTTTTCCCCCTTTCTTTCTTTACTGACTGTTTGCTCAGGTGGACAGTGACACCATTTGGAAGAGGCTGCTTTCGAACAGCGCTGCACGCATGACCGTTGGATGTGTCATCGAATTGGTTTCCAAAGTGGTCTCCGGAGACCCGAAGGTGAGGTCGAGGTTGCATTGTGTGTGGGAAAATGTGGAAAGAAGAAAAAAGTGAGAGACTGTTATTCTTGGGCTTGAAGGTCTGCTAGGGGTCATGGTGTGGGAAGATGGACTATAAGGTGTGGCAATCAAGAGAACAAAAGTTTAGTTTATAAGTACAGTAATAAAAGAGAAAAATGAAGACTAGGATCTCTGCTTTCTTTTAAGAAGAGTCCACTGAATGTAAAGATCATGTGGTATTATGTTTAGTTGTGTTCAGCTATGCAAATAATTCCTGAATGCCACCCAAGCATTCCAAGCGTAATTGTAACATGTGTAAGGGTTGAGAAAGCAGATATTGTTGACTACAAGAGTAATGACCCAAAGTGTAATTTTCCTAAAGATCTCACTGTGGACTAATGTTCCTCTGTCCTCCTGTTTTTATCTTCCCCATATGATCTGTGAAGGTTAATGTATATGACCAGAGTACATCCAGTCTAAACAGTTTATAGAAGCTTTAAACTTGACAGAAATTTGACATTTTATTTGGTATGTTAACTAGACCTCGATAAACCATTTAGACAGATCATCTAGTGAACCAGCCTTTAATATTTGAAGGCAAAAAAATAATCATAGATGATTCCAGTGTATGGACAGCTTTACAACCTGCTGCGAGGTTTTCTTCTTGACAAGTTATCTTTGATAGTATTCAGTCAAAAAATATTATTGCATATGTCAATGGATGCTATTTTGCTTTTCAGTCGTTCCTAAGACTTGGAACTTTGAGTTATTTTGCTACCCATGAATGCTCTAACTGTATATAAAGTCTAATCATTGACAGACTGGACCTGGACCAGGTCCGTACTGTAGACCCAAGTGCAAATAGTTTACATTTTTTAGGACACCACACAAAACAAGGGCACAGCTGGATCAATGAATGAGGTCATTCTTTCCTGTGACAAACACCTGTACAAATCTGACATCACCCAGAAATGATAGACTTGTAGGGATGAAGGATAAATACATGTAAAACCACCATGACTACACTAATAAATACAGATAAATGATGTGCATGAAAACAGAAATAAGGAATACAGCTAGAGAATGGTTTATAGGCCACTCTTGGATCCATGGTGCCATAATGAATAAAACATAGTTATCCTATTATGAAGCAGGGGGTACACAGAGACACAGGGGGGTACACAGAGACACAGGGGGGTACACAGAGACACAGGGGGGTACACAGAGACACAGGGGCGTACACAGAGACACAGGGGGTACACAGAGACACAGGGGTTACACAGAGACACAGGGGGGTACACAGAGACACAGGGGGGTACACAGAGACACAGGGGGTACACAGAGACACAGGGGTTACACAGAGACACAGGGGGGTACACAGAGACACAGGGGGGTACACAGAGACATGGAGGGGGTGCACACAGATTTTTCTCTTTTAAAGTGAACATGTTACTATGAAAATGTTTTTTTTTTTTTTTTTTAAATACACCAACATCATCTAATAGAGCCACGGAAGCTGAGCAGACACAGTTTTGTGCAAAAACATTTGGTACAAAGTGTAATTTATTAATTCAAATCCTTGATGATTTTAGTCGTAGTGGCCGGTAGCCAAAAATAAACAAAAACATAACATTTACTTTAGTTAATATGGTTAATACTTGTCTATCCAGTTTAGTTGAGGGATATGAAAGGACAAAGCAATGAGGCACATACACAACTACAATACATTATGCAGTCTGTTCCAAAAGAGCTAATCTTTCCCTATTGATCCTTATTGCCGATTCATTAGAGCAAACATTAATAAAAGAACTGTACGCATTGACATAAATATTTATTTTGCTTTCTTATAAAACACATCTAAGCTGTGACCTACTCTTAAGGGGCCGTCACACGTGTCAATATCACTGTCAATATCGCTACTGCACGTGACGTTGCAGCGATATTGACATGTTAGACAGGGCGCATCAACCAGCGATAAATCACTGGTTGATGATCATCAGGTTTTCGGACTGGACCGAAAATCTGGCGATGGTCGCCCGGTGGACACGCAGCATCGCTGTGTGTGACACCGGGACGCGCGATCAGACAGCTCCCAGCACCGGACAGGAAGCGCTGGGAGCTGGTATCCAGGGTAAACTGCCTAGATACCCCATGTATACCTTGGTTACCAGCCTTCTCCGCTCACCGGCTGGTATCCAAGGTACACAGCGGGTAACTAGGGTCCCTAATTACCTGCTGTGTACCTTGGATACCAGCCGGTGAGCGGAGAAGGCTGGTAACCAAAGTATACATCGGGTATTTAGGCAGTGTACGCTGCCTAGTTACCCGCAGTTTACCCTGGATACCAGCCTGCAGACATTGTGGAAACAATATTTAAATCATTTCCACGATGTCACTGGTCCAATGATCACTGGTGAGCCTGCCTGTGTGACAGCTCACCAGCGATCAGCCGTCAAAGTCGCCAGTGATCAGATCGCTGGTGATATTGACGCTTGTGACGGCCCCTTTAAAGTAAACTATTCCACAGATTAGATTAATAGTTCAAACTGTAAAGAAGGCTTATTTTCTCTGGAGATTGAACCTTTATTTCTCCAGGTGGAGGGAGGGCACCTTTGTCTTCTGAGCAGGTTTTACTTTAAACAGCTTTTGAACATCCTTTTTTCTTGTATGGGCTGTTTATGTATTTGTACATTTTAATCATGTCACCCCTTAAACATCTCTTCTCAACACTAGATAAATTGCATTAGTTTGATCTTTCTTAACTACCAAGGTCCTTGATGCTTATCTGTTGGTGGTTCTTCTTTGTACCCTTTCTCACTCCAATGCCTACTTTCTATGAACTAGTAGACATAATCAAACTGATTATTACAAATAGAACTGCCCAAACACTTTGTAAAATGTTAGTATATGCAATTATATCTTGTTGGCTTTACAAGTCGCTGATTGACATTGAATGAAGTTATTAAGTTTGTGATTATAAGTAGACTTAGATGATTCTCTAAAAGTGACTCTCTTAGTTGTATTCCTCCTAATAACATAAGAAGCCTGCATTATTGCTCAGGTTCTCTGGGTACAGTCTTTGAGCCAGACCTTACTTTCTAAACCTATAGACCTTAATTTAACTTACCGTATATATAAATCAGCTGAGCTACTCCTCCTCGATAACAAGATGTTGGTAAATAGGTTTGCCTCTTTAACTGACAGGATCTCTCTGAATAAACATAAGCAGTTAGTCTCTTCTAATTGAAAAAAAATTATTTCCCCATTTCTATTGATGGTTGAATCTGCTAAAATTCTCATTTGAGCGGTACGGTGACTCATGGGTTAGCACTGCAGTCTTGCAGGCCTGGGGTCCTGGGTTCAATTCCCATGAAGGACTACATCTGCAAGGAATTTATATGTTCTCCCTGTGTTTGCGTGGGTTTCCTCTCACATTTTAAAGACATACTGATAGGATATTTAGATTGTGAACCCCAATGGGGACAGTGCTGCAAATGTATGTAAAGTGCTACGAAATTAATAAATATTGTTATTATTTGACAGTTTTCTCAAATTTGGCCTAAAATTGCTACAGTCAAAGTTCACTAATACACTGCAGAAACACTTGTCAGCCGGTGTGCCGGGGTATGTGTATAGCAGCAGCTCACTGAGAAGTGACTGAAGCCACGCCAGCATGCCTTTAAGGCTTCAGTTCCACTAGCATTTGCAATGGATGAGTTAAACAATGAGGCAGTGTCCATCTGCAAGTTTTTCCTCAGCTCTAATTGACCTGAGAAAAAAATCACTTCATGCTGCGTTTGGCAGTGAATCTCAGATCACACGCACTCATAAAAGTCTATAGATGCATGTGAAGCAATGCACTACACTCGGATGTCATTCGAGTGCAGAGCGATATACACCAACACAGGCAGTGGATTTTTCCCCATTTTCCCATATGAGTTTTTTTAATAGAACTTTCAAATTATCTAAATGGATCTGTACAATTAAATACAGTAATATCTGTAATATTAAATACTAGTAAAAACTATTCTTACATCTGACTTGATTAGTTTCTACACAAGGTGCATGTTTTTTTGCACACCAGATACAAATATAGTAGATAATTTCTGAGAAAAGTCTGCAATTCATTACTTCCAGATGTGTGAAATCTGTCCAAATGTAATGTCTGGATGAATAAATTAAAAGCATCATTCAATTGCAGCAAGAAAAGATGTCCAAAACCATATTTCATATACAGTGTACATTTTAGTGTATAAACTTTCTTAAGCTTCCTTTTACCCTTCCTGGCATATGACCTACATACAGGTGTGGATGTATGGTGAGAGATTTTAGGCCCCATTCCATGCAACGCTATCGCTAACGATATCGTTGCAACGTCACCGACTTTCTGACGTTGCAGCGACCTCGAAGCGAAGTCGCTGCGTGTGACATGTACCAATGACCAGTGAGCAGCTCACTGATCGTTGGTAAATGGCCATTGGTCTCCCACTGGGCGGTCAGCATCAGCATGTGTGACAGCGGGAGACCAACTATCAACGACCTCCCGGCCGATGCCCAGCACCGCTCAGACACCTGGGACGCTAGTAACCAGGGTAAACATCGGGTAACTAAGCATAGCGCAGCGCTTAGTTACCCGATGTTTACTCTGGTTACCAGCATTCTCGCTGGTCACTGATCGCTGGTGAGTCTGCCTGTGTGACAGCTCACCAGCGATCAGATAGCGATGTCCCAGCAATCCCAATCGTTGGTGGGATTGCTGGGACATTGCAGCGTGTAACGGGGCCTTAAGAGCTGAGCAGATGCCATCTATGTTCTACGTCAAACGGAAGCAACCAGAGCTAGCTCAAATTGCTGCTGCTTAACTCTTTGAATGGTGCTCTGAATGTCTAAGAGTGGGATTTAAGGCACGTGATCCAGGTGGAGCATCATTTTGGGTGCCTATTGGCTTGTGAAGGCCCCCATAACTGCCATCTTGACATTTCTGTTAAGCCCAGACCATCATTTACACTTTATACTGCAATACTAATGTAATGCAGTATATAAAATAAGCAATCAATCGTAGGTTCAACTCCCCTATGTGGACTAAAAAAAGTACGTATATATCCTGTAAATGTTTTTAAAACTATAAAAAATTATACATTTGAAACAGATCTCTTTTTACCCCCAATAAAAAATAAGGATCTACAAACAATAAATAAAAAAAAATTGTTATTGCAACATCAGCACCAGTGTGATCTATCAAAATATGTAAAGAGAAAAAAATTGGAACACCAGAATCACAGTTTTCCAGTTGTTGCACGTCCTTAAAAAATGCTAAAAAATCAGTCACATTGTATGTACCCCAAAATGGTGTTGATAGAAATGTCAACTTCTATCCAATAAAAAAGCACTCACATAGCTTCATCGAGGACAAATATAAAAATTACAGATCTCAGAAAACAAAGACACAAACCAAATATTTTTCATGCATAACTATACTTTTTTTAGCCAATAAAATATTAAAGAGCCAACTATACAAGTTTGATTCTGTCAATCATTCTGACCTGCAGGATCATGTTGCTGCATCCTTATTACTGTACAATAAACACTAGGATTAAAACTTTTCCTGGAAAAAAAGTTTTTATATGGTTATGTGGATAGAACAATAAAAACGTTACAGGAGGAAATCAAAGCTCAAAACTATAACAATGTCCGCTCGTTAATGTTGCAACCCATATTACAGATGTAGCAGACCTCATTCTGTCAATGCATCAGAGCTTGTCAATCAAGGCAATGTGAGTCATTCATTTTCTTCAGGACAGCTGATAAAGCTATAAAATACTCTTAGGCTGCCTTCACACTGCATGACTTGTATATCTGTGTGGTTCCTTGAATTTGAAGGACCACACGGAAAGGCACTGATCTGTGCCAATGGATGCCAATGGACCATTTTTAATGGATCCGTCACCAGTTAGCAGAGATAGGGCTGTTCCTTGCTTCTGAACTTGCTCACTATAGCAAAACAGATCAGTTTTACGGATTCGTTTTTTTCCACGGATCCATATGGATCCGTCTTCATAGACCCCCATGTTATTTGACGAGGACAGCTACTGATCCATGTTTGTCCGTTTGAGTCCGCTTTTTTAAAGGCAGCCCAAAATCGCAACAGTCACTGATTCTGAGGCTGCTTTCAAATCACGATTTTTGTGCATCCGTGGCTATCCGATTTGGCCCCCATATATCCCTATGGCACGGATTGGTCCTGTATGGCCATCCGATTGTGTCCAAATTGACAGAATCAGAGACTGCTCCGATTTTGGGCACAACGGACCAAATCAAACAGAATTGGATCTGGCACGGAGAACGGCAAATAACATGGGGGTCTATGGAGTGTGAACCTGGGAAAAAAAATAATTGCTTCCCGGATCTGATTTTGCGGAATTGAAATAAAACAAAGCAACGGTTAAAAATAAAAAAATTCACACCTCTCCGGAGAGTGTCCCATTATGTGCAGCATCCAGCTTCGATGGCTTAAGGACCTGAATCAGCTGACCAGGTGAGGCGGGGCAACCTGATCAGTTGATTGGTCACATGAACGCATCAGTGAGGTTTAAATCGCCCACCCGATCGGTTTTGGCAGGCGCACGATTTAAACCGCCCAGCTATTGCGGTCATGGGACCAATCAGCTTATTGGGTTGCCCCACCCCGCACAGTCAGCTGATTCAGGTCCTTAAACCATTGGAGCTGGATGCCGCACATCGCGGGACACTTGCCGGAGAGGTGAGGATACTTTTTTTTTAATTTTTAACACTTGCTTTGTTTTATTTCACCTCCGCAATGTATGTATATACATTGCGAAAGTGAAAGTGCCCCGATTGCCTGTGCTTTGCAGGCTCGGGCTCCTCCCATCTCTTCCTGTGTTCGGATCCATGTAAGTCACGGATCCGGACACAGAAGTGGCATCTGGAGTTCACATCCCAACCTGTCTGTTCATGCCTGTGTGGTCCTGCAAAAAACAGGATCCCCACTGACAGAAAAAAACTGTGATGTGAAAGTAGCCTGAGTGCATGAAAAAACTGACACAACAGATCAATGACAAAACTGACACACACGGATGGCCATATAGGACCAATCCGTTCCCATAGGGACACATAGGAGGCCAAAACAGATCCGTGGCTATCTGTTTTAAAACGGATAGACAAGGATCCAAAATCATACAGTGTGAAGACAGCCTTTATGGAATGAGTTATCACAAGACTCAAAAGAAACAGTCCAATGCTAAACGCAACTTTACTGTATTTTTTATATTTAAAAAATCATCAATGCATATAAATATAATTGTTTTATTCTTTGACTGTGACCAGCTAAAATTATGATAAATATATGTTCTATTTAAACATGAGGTCAAGTGGAAAAAATATTAGGGAAGTTCACAATTAGTTTAAGTTGGTCGAAACATTAAACATATGCCAAGTTTCTTCAGAAGTATGTTACCCTGCACAAGGCACAAATACTGAGCGCTAACATATAGTTAATGAGGCATAAGATGACAGAAGGAACCAGAAGGAACATGGTACTTTGCATCTGAAGAATGGCCAATATAAACGCGGATGGCTATTACTATAATAACCAACTATCACACTTAAGATAATATTTGTTAATTTTCTTCGGTAATTTCTAATGGGACGTTGTTGTGTTCTCACGATCACAGGACTCGTTTGTGTAAAACATGAAAAGGATGTTTCCTGTAATCTTCTAATCATTTGCAATTGTTTTCCTTTAATGTGTCTGCTGTTGCCTAAACGCTACAGACATCCTCCCAAATTTGAAACATTTGGCCGATGCATGCATGAGACAGCGGCAGAAATTTGGAAATGGAAGGAAACTTTCTTATGGTACTGAAAGTAGCAGGTTGGCTTTATTTTGGTGGAAGGGGGGCTGAGAGTCCTTTCTTGTCAATTTTATAAAGAACCAAGAAAACTAATTTTCATTTCGTGAAGAATTGGATGCTAAATAGGGAATGAGGCGCATGTAGGTAAGTCCCTAGCCTTAATGTCTGATGCTCTGGTTCAAAGACTGCCACTAATATACTTTCCCCAATGATCACGCTAAATACAGGTGTACATGGCATCTTTTAGTCACTTCTGCAACTGCTGAGTTTTCCGGTCTTTGAACAATGCAAGGGGTTGTTTTCCTGATGTGGTTTCACCAAAGCCTTTGCAGACAGTTTTATGGCACGTACAGGGGCGTAACTACAACAGGTTCAGGGGTTGCAATCGCACCCGGGCCCTGCAGCCTAGGGGGGCCCCAAAAGTCTCTTTGTCCTGGCAGGCCATTGATGTGTTCTTTTTGGGTCACGGGGCAGCTGTAGGATAGGTGAGTATGTTATATTTTTATTTTTAACACTTTTTATTTCACTTTTGCAGTGTATATAGATACACTGCAAAAATACTCACATTTCCCATTGACTTACACTGGACTCGTAACGAGTACACAAGTATTAGGACCTACTCGTTACGAGTATAGCAAGTATGAATAATTCACTACTCGCTCATCCCTACTCATGGATAATCATATTTTACCTTGCAAAACATCGCAACAGATTAAACTGTGTCGATATTTTTATAGTGAATCAGCACAACCAATATTTTATGGCAAAAATTACTTTATTAATTAAAATTAAAATTGATTCATATAAAAATTATTTATCATATACAACATGTCCTAAGCGGGAACACAGTCCCTATCATGCACAAAGTACTTGGGTGGGCTACAAAAACAGCACAAAAGTAGCAGCAAATTACTAACAGGGGAGCAGAAATAATATATTCACAGCACCAACACACTTATATTAAAACGGTCACTAAATGATCATATATTAAATACTAGGGTGTTCAAATTACCTGGTGCCAAAAATGGACTCCTTTGGACCCCTGACTGCCACAGTGCTCCTGCCTCAATCCCACAGCCGACGTACGTTTCAACGTAATGTTTTCCTCAGGGCGTGCATTGTGTTATGTGGAGGTTTCCTATCTTATATAGTATCCACTACCTCATTAGGGGCTACACCTGTCAGATCTAATCCCCCTGTCCGTCACAGTCAAGTCTCCCCCTTTGTTAACCATTTCCAGGTTACTGAGCCTCCTTCTATTTCTTCCCCGTCTCTATCTACGTTCATGACATGTCCCTTGCCAAGGACCGCATCATTTCCGGGTTGAAACAAAGTCACATGAGTATTTCATGTGATCTTTGTTACCAGGGCGACGCTATGAGTCCTCACAGAAACGTCATCTATCCAGCGTCTACCCTGGATGCGCACGTGCCGTGCGTCCCTATGACGCGACCGCGCCGCGCGTCTCCATGGTGACACAGGCCGGCGCTTCCACGTCGGAAGGATACAAGCTGCGTGTGTGCGATTCAGCGTCTCCCGGAGAGCGCATGCGCTGTACGTCAGTATGACGTGACCGCGCCGCGCATCCCCATAGTAACCCGGGCTGGCGTTTCATCAATGACATATAACCAGCGCCCGCATTACCAGGGCGATGACGCTGTTAAAGACATGGGGGCACACTCATGGGGGCACTACTCATGGATAATCATATGGCTGAAAATTGTCCCAGTTTTCTGTATGTTTTATATATACTTATCTGACCCCAATCTAAGACACATTTCTCATTTACAGTTGATCCAATTTGGTATTGATGGTGACATCTCCTGTTAGGTGGGTCACGACACTTTAAACTTTCTGGACCAATCTCTGAACTGGCATCTTCTTCTTTGGTACAACATGGCACCGGAAGCATCTTCAAGATATCTGATCTACACCACACAGGCACATGTTCAGTTCCTCAGCGGTGTGGTGGAGGTCGACCAGAGGGTTTACTTGTCATTTTTAAAGAAAGATCCACAGGTCTTGATGGTTCTGATTAAATCTGATGCATTGTTCACTAGTACATTTATCACTAAGAATTCTCTTTTGTAGTGTAGTATTGTCTTTAACATCTTTAAGAAGTTTATTGTGATTATAACACATATTTCACTTATCCAGAATCATGGCTTTCAAACCTAAATGTTTTATTTTGTATCATACATATCATTTATTCCTCTTTATCTCACTACATAGAATACAAAACATTTTTTGTTATCTCTCATCATGTATTTCACATTTGTGTACATTGGAGTAAGGCTCTGAAACATAACAGGAATCAGAAAAGCGTTTATTTCATGCTTAGTTTAATATGTGTATATGTCTGAGTGTTTGGCAAACTCAGCCCACTCTTTCTTGTTTTCTGCATTCTCGAGCCAACAAAAACAAGCCATATTTATGTTTTCTACAATGCATGAAGCCATAGAAAGAGCGTGAAAATACTTTTAGTAGGGCTTTGTTTGGAAGAAGACTTGACTCTCTAGTATATAAAGTGAGCCATATATACTGTATATATGAGTGGAAAGCTATAGGGAAGACCTTCACTCAAACCTTACAAACGCTGTCAACGCTCCTCACAAGTCTATTTTAGTACAGTAAATACTTGTATTTCCAATCAAAGAACTATTCTAAGCATCTTTTCTTAGAGCTTTGTATTGTGCTATTCCTTTATTACTCCTGAATATTTTGGAATCAATAAATATTGGAATAATATTAATTTCCACAATTGGATGTTTACATTTTTTTTTCCTGTACTGAGATAATCTTATATATGTGTCTCTGCTATGTACTGTGTAATGGATGTGTCTGACTGTACAGGGACATGGTCTGATCATATCACATCTCCTGTGCTGAGATAATCTTATATATGTGTCTCTGCTATGTACTGTGTAATGGATGTGTCTGACTGTACAGGGACATGGTCTGATCATATCACATTTCCTGTGCTGAGATAATCTTAAATATGTGTCCCTGCTATGTAATGTGTAATGGATGTGTCTGACCATACAAGGACATGGTCTGATCATACCACATCTCCTGTACTGAGATAATCTTATGTATGTGTCCCTGCTATGTACTGTGTAATGGATGTGTCTGACTGTACAGGGACATGGTCTGATCATATCACATCTCCTGTGCTGAGATAATCTTATATATGTGTCTCTGCTATGTACTGTGTAATGGATGTGTCTGACTGTACAGGGACATGGTCTGATCATATCACATTTCCTGTGCTGAGATAATCTTAAATATGTGTCCCTGCTATGTACTGTGTAATGGATGTGTCTGACCCAACAAGGACATGGTCTGATCATATCACATCTGTTGTGCTGAGATAATCTTATATATGTGTCTCTGCTATGTACTGTGTAATGGATGTGTCTGACTGTACAGAGAAATGATCTGATCATATCACATCTCCTGTGCTGAGATAATCTTATATATGTGTCTCTGCTATGTACTGTGTAATGGATGTGTCTGACTGTACAGGGACATGGTCTGATCATATCACATTTCCTGTGCTGAGATAATCTTAAATATGTGTCCCTGCTATGTACTGTGTAATGGATGTGTCTGACCCAACAAGGACATGGTCTGATCATATCACATCTCTTGTGCTGAGATAATCTTATATATGTGTCTCTGCTATGTACTGTGTAATGGATGTGTCTGACTGTACAGAGAAATAGTCTGATCATATCACATCTCTTGTGCTGAGATAATCTTATATATGTGTCTCTGCTATGTACTGTGTAATGGATGTGTCTGACTGTACAGGGACATGGTCTGATCATATCACATTTCCTGTGCTGAGATAATCTTATATATGTGTCCCTGCTATGTACTGTGTAATGGATGTGTCTGACTGTACAGGAACATGGTCTGATCATAATCCGGAAGCCGCAAACAAAGAGCGAGAAGAACCCCACATGGTGACCTCCTCAGGGGCCGAAAGGTGACATGGGAGGAGGTCAAACCAGTTGTGAGGTTCACCTCACCCTACAACAACCAATGGCAAAAGATCAGAGACATTTTGTCTCGCCATTGGGACATTCTAAAGATGGAGCCCACCCTGTCCCCCTTTGTCACAGATCGACCATTGATGACAGCAAAGAGAGGCAGGAGTCTAAAGGATACATTGGTACACAGCCACTCTGTGAGGAGACCTTTGAGTCCGTTTAATATGGGATGTCCTTTAGTGGGGTGTTACCCTTGCGGCTCCTGCCTCTCATGTAGGAACATCATACGTGCTAGGGAATTTGCTAACCATGACAATTCTGCCACATATGATATTAGGAAGTATATTTCCTGTGCGACGGTGGGGGTTATCTATCTTGCAACCTGTGGGTGTGGATTGAAATATGTGGGTTTGACCTCCAGAGACTTTAGGAAACATGTGAGGGACACATGAGAGGTATAGAAGCGGCGGCAGATATTGAGGATATGGAAGTACTACGCACAATCCCTCGCCATTTTAAACGACACCATGGATGCAATCCAGAGACCTTACGTGTCTGTGGGATTGATCATGTCCAATTGGGAATCTGCGGGGGGAATATGAGGGGAGAATTAGTTAAGCTTGAATACCGCTGGATAGAAAAGCTTGGAACTTTGAAACCAGCAGGCCTTAATGAAAAGCTTAGCTATGCTCCCTTCCTATAGATTGGTGTGTGGCAGTTCTTCTCCTCTCTACTTTTATATCTAGTTACTATCTGTCGCCCATCAAAATAAAATGTAACCTCTAACTGATGTAGATCATACAGTTCCTGTGGGGTATGTTATGGACCCCGTTTTCTATTAACCCACCCCAGGTTGCCTTACCCACCCCACAGGATGTAAATTGATCTACTATGTGTGCGTTGCCGCTACGATTGGCATGGATGGAAAAAAACATGCACTCGTGGTGTTGTTGGGCTGTGGTATCTGATTGTACATGGAGAGGGAAAAGAATTCCCTGACACGCCTTGTGTTGTGAGGGGGTTTCTACTTTGCTGTCATCAATTGGCATTATTCTGATGATCGGGCAATCTTTATTCTTGCCCTGGTCTGTTCTGTAATATACATATACATACATGTATCGCCAGTATCAGCTGACCTTACTTTTCTGCTGAGTTCACTAAATGGCACTTTTAAGCGTCAGTTTTTAACTGTGCACTTTTATCTTTTATTTTTAGTTGTATCACCTTTACCCTGCTGTTTCTATTTCCCTGATGTACTGAGCGTAGATGGAGACTGTTTATGGATGGAGATTAAGAGGAGAACAAGGAAGAACAACCACGATGCACCTTATGGACACTATATTCATATATAATCTATATTGTATATTTTAACTATAATACTTGTGATAATTGATGCACAAACTGATGTTTATTTGTATTTCTCCTCTTTCTTTTCTTATCTCTTATTATATGCATTTGCACTGTAGATTTACAATCCCAATAGTGCAATAACGCCCATTAGACCTGTTTACAAGTGAGAGGCGGTTCTATACACTCCATGTCACATGACTGTGATTTAGGAGTGTTTTGCCCTTAAATTTGCCCATAACTAAGATGGTGGAGCGCTACTGCTCATGCTCACTGCACCGACGGTCACCTGGGTAGTTTGGGGCTTCTGGATTGGATGCACGGGGCTGATGATGTCACTGGAAGTTTTCTTCCTGCCCCATGCGCCCTGGAAAGCCCTCACCTCCTGTTGGGGACCGCTGGTGCGGTGCACAACCTCATGCGCAGCTGCACATCATTACCTCATCAGGTAAATAGATAAATAGCTGATCCAGTACTATCACCCCATGCCCCCTGAAGCAGCCACACGCAAAACACGTGTTGGGGCTGTGACACGTGTTGTTAAGAAGGAGGATCCCATCAAAATAGGTAGGTGAAGCTTAGTAACTGATATTGCACTTTAGGGTTGTTGATGGGAATGGCACTGGTATAGTGATTTTTCACTACCTTATATCAATATCCCACCCTCCCCATCGGGACTCGACAGTAATTGCTAGGCTCGCCATACCATGGGCATTTCCTCCCTCCACTGCCATGTCTTTCTCCTATCCTTGCACTGTCCGATGTAACACTAGTTATCTTATACCACTGCACTGAATTTTGTGTTATTTGGCCTCGTGGTCAATAAAGACTTACTTTGCTGCATTTATACACTTGTGTGGACTTAAGTGGTTGTTACTAAATATAGGCATAGATATACTCGGTTTTGCTTGATTTTAAATGTGTGTGTTAATTACGTCTATTGTCCTGTGCCCAGCAACTGAATCCCACCTGCAGAGCTGAAGACTGCTTTTCTCACACACTGGCTGGAGGAGCTGCAGCAGCAGAGTAATGGCCGCTTTACACGTCCCGATATTGTAGTCCAACTTCGATAAAAAGTCACGTGGTTTGTGCATTGGCGCCGATATCGTTCGTGCGTTGTGTGGTGTAAATGTACAATTCGATGCAAGAACGATGCCAAAACGATATCGGGGAAGAATTGTGCAGGCTCTCCAACTGCCCGATATTGGATGGACAATCTGGCAGGATCGTGCTGTGTGACAGCCCAACAACGATTTGGAGAACAACTTCCCCTATTCTCTCCCACGTTAAATGGTCGCTCCCTGGTTCTCGCATACAAGGGGGCATATACATCGCAGATGTGTTGCTTGCAGATATCTCCCTGTGTGACAGCTCCTATGCGATGTTGGATTACTGACAAAAATGTGCGCGCTCCCGTGCCATTGTATACAATATTGAAACGATGTTGGGACATGTAAAGCGGCCATAAGTGTACCATATCCAGTACCAGGACATCCAGGACTGACTGTGGAGAGCTGCAAAAAAGTAAGTGACTGTGTGAATCACAATCCTCTACAAAGCCCCATCCAAACCATCCCTATTGCCCTGGGGCCCTTCTGCCCCACCCAAGGAGGGCTTACCACCCATGCTGCCCCAAATCATCAGCAGGAATACGACAGCGGTGGTTCTAATAACCACATACCCCGGGTGACGTCACGAAAAATCGTTCCTTGTTAATATTCCCTATTTGGACTGATCCCAGGCTGGGTCACAACTACCGTGATCCCCGAGAGACCACTATCGGCCTGGTTCCTGAGTACCCCATAGCCTGGGGGTGCATCATACATGTATAAGAATATCTCAGGACAAGAGATGTGGCATGATCAGACCATATCCCTTTACGGTCAGACACAACCATTACACATTACATAGCCGGGACACATATATAAGATTATCTCATCCCAGGAACATTTTTTATAAACACATCCAAATTGGAAAATTATTATTATTATTATTATAAGATCTATTGATTAAAATCAAATTTAAAACTACCTTTCTTTATGGGAAAATTCCTTTAAGGTTCTCCAGATTAGTTGCTTTGTTTTCTCAGATTGCTCATAAATGATAAATTAAGCATTAAAAAATTTACTTAATAAATAGCTTGCCCACATAATACCAAAAAGTGAAGGGTCTTTAACCCCTTTCCGACCTATGACGTTATAGAGACGTCATGAAAGTTAGTGCGTTCCCGACATATGACGTCTCTTTAACATCATGGCTTCTCTGCAGTCCTGCAGCTCCGGTAACAGGGCCAGTAACAAATCACCAGAGCTGCAGGATCGCAAGGACCTATACTTTAGCCCGGGGGGGTGGCTTATCCCCCGCCCCGTGGCTAATGTCACTCTGATTGGCAGTGGAGAATGAAACTGAGCTCTCCAATCATATCTGGATGGGTGAATTGGCAGGTGCCCTCCCCCTCCTCAGCCCCCCTCCCGCTCCAGGGCTCATCAGGGGCCCCCCGTGCCTCCCATCCACCCCCACTGTAATCTATCTGCCGGCAGGTGCACCCGTCTGTGCACCCACCAGTCAGCCTCAGCAGCCCCCTCCCTGGTCATCTGTGCCCCCCCACTGTCCAGCCCCCCAGCTCCAGCCCCCCTGTGTCCAGTTCCCCCCTAACCTCTCCCAGCGGGATGCACCACTTTGTGAGCCCACTCCCTGCTCACCCTGCCACCCCTGCCCTGTCATCCCCCCCGCCTCTCCCGGCAGGCTGCATCCGCCGGTGCACCCTCCGGTCTGCCTCCTCTGCTCTGTGTGGCCCCTCCTCCTCTTCCGGGCTCCTCCTCCTCACCGGTGGATCGTGAGTGAGGTAAGTATGGATGGATGCATGGGTGAATGCATGGTTCATGCATGGGTGGATGGGTGCATGCATGGGTGGATGGATGGGTGCAAGCATGGGTGGATTGATGGGAGCATTCATGGGTGGATGGATGGGTGCATGGATGGATGGGTGCATGCATGGGTGAATGGGTGCATGCATGGCTGGATGGATGGGTGCATGGATTGATGTGTGCGTGCATGGATGTGTGCGTGGATGGATGTGTGCGTGCATAGATGTGTGCATGCATGGATGTCTGCATGCATGGATGTCTGCGTGCGTGGATGTCTCTGCGTGCGTAGATGTCTTTGCATGCGTGGATGTCTCTACGTGCGTGGATGTCTCTACGTGCGTGGATGTCTCTACGTGCGTGGATGTCTCTGTGTGCGTGGATGTCTGCATGCGTGGATGGATGTGTGCGTGGATGTGTGCGTGTGTGCATGGATATATGCGTGCGTGCATGAATGTGTGCGTGCATGGATGGGTGCATGGGTGGATGGATGGGTGGGTGCAACAAGGGATCAAGTGTCCTCTTGTTGTAGTCTCTGGGATCATAATCATGGTGCACTGCCATACAGTGCACCATAACGCTGACCCCAGAGACTGTAGGAAGAGGACACTTGATCCTTTGATACAATCTGTGGATGTATTACCAACAGAGAGAAACCTAGGTCTCAATCAAGGAATGAATTGATCAATCAAACCAATTATAATCAATAATTGAATCTTTATTATGAAAAGGTTTAAAAATCAAAACAGAGCTACATTACAGGAAACACCACATAGCACATCTAAAAACCTTCAAAATTACAGGCTCAATACAACAATTGCACATATAATCACTGCAAGCAGGATTAAACCTCAAGCGATACCTCCATAAGTATAAGCACCTTAATTTCCTTTTTGTTGGATCAATATCCTATCTGTTTCCCTAGATTATACTTTCGATCTAAACAAAAGGAGGGCCAAAACCACGGAATACGTGTGTCTACAAGAGGTATCCTGGTCACAGGATAACAAAGAAATAGATGTTGATTTACCTGTTCAGAAGGAACGCAGTGCCTGGGCTTCCCACCCCTACGCCGTTTCGCTATGGAGCTTCTTCCGGGGGCGTGCCAATATGAGGCAGGAAGGGCTTTTTATATCCCCCATATGTTAAACGTCATCCAGAAAGGCTCACTGCCATTGGCGCTGCAGGATCGAGCCTCCAGACATCAGACACGCCCTCCGGCGGCAGCGTACGTGAACACGCTGTGTCTATCCGCCGGAAGATGCGTCTTGTCAAAGGAGCCCGATCGCACACGCGCACTAGTGAGACAATGAGGAGAGGAATGTTATTGCTGTATCCCGGGCAACCGTCACGTGATACTAATCACATGACCGGCACTACCACTATCAAAGCCCGGATTCTAAACACATTGGCTACAGTTGTCATGGTAGTTGTAAGAATATGTGAAAATTACAGAACAGTGCTTTATTAAGATTAACTACTTCTTCAACAGAAGTGAATAGCAATATATAACTATATCAAAAAAGTGCTTACTGCTATAATAATTAATCAATCCGGAAAGACCTTGAAGGTCTTTCCGTTCAGATATTCCAATCTTTCCCGGCTGGTAATGGCTATGTACAAGGGCGTCTTTCAAATTTCTCGACCATCTAGAAAGATTGGAATATCTGAACGGAAAGACCTTCAAGGTTTTTTTCCCTTGTGGATTATGTAAGGCCTGTGGTAGTTGTATTAAGTCTAAGACCTTTGAGAATCAAAAAAGAACAAGAAATTTTAAGATTTTAAAACATTTAACTTGTTCATCAAAAGGGATTATTTATGTAGGGGAATGTCCGTGTAAAAAACTGTATGTGGGGATGACAAGTAGGGAGGCAAAAATCCGCATAAGAGAGCATTATCTTGATATAGAGAAAGCTAAGAAAGAAACGGACGTGTCTAAATTGAAAACTCTCCCAAGACACTTTAAAACATTCCATCAGTGTAATCCTACTTTATTAAAATTCAAAGTGATTGATCAATTGGATCTTGGACCAAGGGGAGGCGATTTAAGCCACAGGTTGGCTCAGATTGAAAGCCGCTGGATATATAGATTAGGTACCATGGCACCCCTGGGTCTTAATGAGAACCAAGGCTTTGGCGCCTTTTTATAGTAATTTTTTAATTTTTTAGTATACCGATCTAGATTTGTATAGAGATATCAGCTGTTAATGAGGATGAAGATTGGGCTTTCGTTTTTATTAATTTTAATTATTGTTATTTTAATATTTTTTTATTTGTATTTTAATATAGGTTGATCTTGTCTCCAATAGAGAGATGTTGGCAGTAATTTGGAGATCGTGAAAAGGAAGATCTACTGCGTTTATGAATAATTTTTTATTAAATATGAAATATTGCTGTATATAATTTTTTCTGTATTTTAATATGTATTTTTATGAAATTTCACTTATTGTAGTATTTGCCTTATCTCTATGAGATACTATAAATTTGTTAGGATAATCACCTCACATTGGGTTTATAATATTGTCATGTGTATGTATTTAATTTTTCTTATATTTATTATAATTGAATCATTGTATTATATATTGCACTATTTATATCAGGGAGTTTTTGGATTGATTAATTATTATAGCAGTAAGCACTTTTTTGATATAGTTATATATTGCTATTCACTTCTGTTGAAGAAGTAGTTAATCTTATTAAAGCACTTTCTTGTAAATTTCACATATCTTTACAACTACCATGACAACTGTAGCCAATGTGTTTAGAATCCGGGCTTTGATAGTGGTAGTGCCGGTCATGTGATTAGTATCACGTGACGGTTGCCCGGGATACAGCAATAACATTCCTCTCCTCATTGTCTCACTAGTGCGCGTGTGCGATCGGGCTCCTTTGACAAGACGCATCTTCCGGCGGATAGACACAGCGTGTTCACGTACGCTGCCGCCGGAGGGCGTGTCTGATGTCTGGAGGCTCGATCCTGCAGCGCCAATGGCAGTGAGCCTTTCTGGATGACGTTTAACATATGGGGGATATAAAAAGCCCTTCCTGCCTCATATTGGCACGCCCCCGGAAGAAGCTCCATAGCGAAACGGCGTAGGGGTGGGAAGCCCAGGCACTGCGTTCCTTCTGAACAGGTAAATCAACATCTATTTCTTTGTTATCCTGTGACCAGGATACCTCTTGTAGACACACGTATTCCGTGGTTTTGGCCCTCCTTTTGTTTAGATCGAAAGTATAATCTAGGGAAACAGATAGGATATTGATCCAACAAAAAGGAAATTAAGGTGCTTATACTTATGGAGGTATTGTTTGAGGTGGAATCCTGCTTGCAGTGATCATATGTGCAATTGTTGTATTGAGCCTGTAATTTTGAAGGTTTTTAGATGTGCTATGTGGTGTTTCCTGTAATGTAGCTCTGTTTTGATTTTTAAACCTTTTCATAATAAAGATTCAATTATTGATTATAATTGGTTTGATTGACCAATTCATTCCTTGATTGAGACCTAGGTTTCTCTCTGTTGGTAATAGTTTGGTTGGAGTGACATATTTAAATTAAGGACAGGTTGTTATAGAATCTGTGGATGTAGCAGAGGTGATCGAGCGTCGTGGGACCTTCGTTGTGGACAACGTCGGAGGCGATCGAGCGTCGTGCGACCTTTGCTGTGGACTATGTCGGATCCTTATAATAAAGATAGAGTTTGAATTTTGTTTGTGTTTTTTTTTTTTTTTTCAAATAAAAAGATTTTTCTGTGAGGTTTATTTTTTGACTATTTACTAGAAATTCCTAGTGGCCGGGTCTAACATTGGCCTGACATTATGAATCTCGGACTTAGTGCCATCTGCCAATAAAAAACCTTGCATTAACCCCTTTATTACCCAGTTTGCCACTGGCACCAGGGCAACTGGAAGAGCCTGGATACAGTGCCAGAAAATGGCGCTTCAATGAATGTGCCATTTTCTGGGGCGGCTGCGGGCTGCAATTCGCAGCATGGGGGACCCAGAAAGCTTGTGCCTCTCCATGCTGAGGATTCCAGCCCCCAGCTGCCTAGTTGTACCTGGCTGGACCAAAAATAT
Source organism: Allobates femoralis (assembly GCA_033576535.1). NCBI lineage: Eukaryota > Metazoa > Chordata > Amphibia > Anura > Aromobatidae > Allobates > Allobates femoralis. Next base: position 94,629 of record JARQOC010000077.1, read on the forward strand.
GGCGGAGCCCCACATCATTTTTTTTTCTCTAGAATTAGTTCTAGAAATAAAAAATAATGGGCTTCGCTGAATTTTTGGTTGCCAGCAAGGTACAACAAAGCAGCTAGGGGTTGGTGGCAATCCGTAGCTGCCAAGTTGTACCTGGCTGGACCAAAAATATGGCAGAGCCCCACATCTTTTTTTCTAGAATTAATTCTAGAAATAAAAAAAAATGTGCTTTGCTGTATTTTTGGTAGCCAGCCAGGTACAACTAGGCAGCTTTGGGTTGCTGGCAGTCTGTAGCTGCCAAGTTGTACCTGGCTGGACCAAAAATATGACGGAGCCCCACGTCATTTTTATTTCTAAAATCAGTTCTAGAAAATAAAGGTCTTCCTTGTAATTTTGGTAGCCAGCCAGGTACAACTTGGCAGCTGGGGGACTGGAATCGTCAGCGTGAAGATACCCAAACGTTGTGAGTCCCCTACGCTGCAAATTGCAACCTATAGCCACACCAGAAAATAGAGCATTTATTAGAGGCACCATTTTCTGGTGCTGTACCCCAACTCTTCCAGTTACCCTTGTGCTGGTGGCACACGGGTTCTCCATACGCGACCTGGTGTCCGCTAACAATTTCAATGGAAAATTAGCTCCAATTGTTAGCGGAAACCATGTCGCATATGGAGTGCCCCTCCCTGTGTGCTTGAACATTGGAGCTCCCCCACAAGTAACCCCAGTTTGATAGCAAGACCCTCCCTGGGAACTTATCTAGACGCATCGTGAGCACTTTGATCCCCCAGGTGCTTCACAAATTGATCCGTAATAAGGAAAAAGTAGTTATATTTCACACAAATTTTCTTTTTTCATTTTTACGGATCAATTTGTGAAGCACCTGGGGGTTCAAAGTGCTCACTATGCATCTAGATACGTTCATTCGGGGGTCTAGTTTCCAAAATTAGGTCACTTATGGGGGAGCTCCAATGTTTAGGCACACAGGGGCTCTCCATACACGACATGGTGTCCGCTAATAATTCAAATTGTTAGCGGACACAATGTCGCGTTTGGAGAGTCACTGTGTGTCAAAACATTGGAGCTCCCCCACAAGTGACTTATTTTGGAAATTAGACCACCAAGGAACTTATCTAGATGCCTAGTGAGCACTTTGAACCCCCGGGTGCTTCACAAATTAATCTGTAGAAATGAAAAAAGAAAAAATTTGTGGAAAAAAACCTACTTTTTCACATTTACAGATCAATTTGTGAAGCACCCGGGGGTTCAAAGTACTCACTATGCATCTAGATAAGTTCCTTGGGGGTCTAGTTTCCAAAATGGGGTCACATGTGGGGGAGCTCCACTGTTTAGGCACACAGGGACTCTCCAAAAGCGATATTTTGTCCGCTAACAATTTGAATGGAAAATTAGCTTAAATTGTTAGCGGACACCATGCTGCGTTTGGAGAGCCCCTGTGTGCCCAAGCATTGAAGCTCCCCCACAAGTGACCCCATTTTGGAAACTAGACCCCCCAGAGAACTTATCTAGATGGGTGGTGAGCACTTTGAACCCCCACATGTTTCACAAATTGATCCATAAAAATGAAAAAGTACTTTTGTTTTCAGAAAAAAATTCTTTTAGCCTAAATGTTTTCATTTTCACATGGGCAACAGGATAAAATGCATCCTAAAATTTGTTGGGCAATTTCTCAACTGATACCTCATATGTGGTCATAAACCACTGTTTGGGCGCATGGCAGGGCTCAGAAGTGAAGGAGCGCCATTTCACTTTTTGTTTGGAAAATTAGCTCCAAAAGTCAAATTGCGCTCCTTCCCTTCTGAGCCGTGCACCCAAACAATGGTTTATGACCACATATGAAGTATCAGTGTACTCAGGAGAAATTGCCCAACAAATTTAGGATGCATTTTATTCTGTTGCCCATGTGAAAATGAAAAAATTGAGGCTAAAAGAACATTTTTGCTAGAAAAATTAAAATGTCTATTTTATCCTTCCACTTTGCTTTAGTTCCTGTGAAGCACCTGAAGGGTTAATAATCTTCTTGAATGTAGTTTAGAGTAGCTTGAGGAGTGCAGTTTTTGGAATGGTGTCACTTTTGGGTGTTTTCTGTCATGTACACCCAAAGGGACGTCAAATGTGATGTGGTCACTAAAAAAATAGTTTTGTAAATTTTGCTGGAAAAATGAGAAATCGCTGATGAAATTTGAACCCTTAAAACCTCCGAACAAAAATTTTTTTTCAAAACTTGTGCTCATGTAAAGTAGACATGTGGGAAATGTTATTTATTAACTATTTTGTGTCACATAACTCTCTGGTTTAGCAGAATAAAAAGTCAAAATTTGATAATTTTCAAAATTTTTGCCAAATTTTTGATTTTTTTCACAAATAAATGCAAAAATTATCGACCTATATTCAATACTAACATAAAGCCCAATATGTCACGAAAAAACATTCTCAAAATTGCTAGGATCCGTTAAAGCGTTCCAGAGTTATTACCTCATAAAGGGACACTGGTCAGAATTGACAAAAATACCAAGGTCTTTAGGGTCAAAATAGTCATGAAGGGGTTAAAGCAAGATACACTTTTTGGACTTGATCTCGCTAATAGAACAGGGTTCACAAAGAAAAACCTGCCACTAGGGATGGGCGAATACTACAATACTCGGAATCGCTAGACTCTAACGAGTCCGAGTCAGAAACTCGCTACTCGTTGCGAGTCTAATGTTAATGAATGGGGAAGTGAGTATTGCAGCGATTCCTGTGCTGCAGAGGAAAAACCTGCAATTCCCCATTTTATTCTTTAAAAGTCAGCGCAAAAAGACGTCGGCTTTTAAAGAATATTAAAAAAAAAAATTCTATGTAAAGGGATGTAGCAGAGCTGACACCGTTTGGGACTACGTTGGACGGAAGAGGATTTTTTTGATTAAAGATGGAGTCCCTAATGGCTTTTTTTTGTAACTAGTAATAAAAAAAATTTTTCTGTGTGGTTTGGTTTTCTTTAAACAATTTAATAGAAATTCATGGCGGTCATGTGTAATATTGGCGTGACCGCCATAAATTTCGGGCTTAGGTTATATGTGAGGAATCTTGAGGTGATTTTCCTACACTCACTGACACTCCCTATCTCTGATCTGCTCCAAGTCTCCCTACTCGCCCTGCACTAGCTCAGATCGTCACAGGAATGTGCCCAAAATGGTGGGGGCAAGCCTTATATACATTTATTATACCCTAGACTAGGGATGGGCGAATCTACTCGCTAGGACTCGTTACTCGGCGAGTAGTAAGGGACTCGCAGGACTCGGTACTCTGCGAGTTTCCCAGCGATTACTCGCACAGCAACGAGTCCAATGCAAATCAATATCAATCCTAGTTTTGTCAGAGACTCTGACAAAACTAGGATTGCCTTTGACTTGCATTGGTCTGATTACTGTGCGAGTAATCTCTGGGAAACTCGCAAAGTAACTGCTGTTACTTTGCGAGCTGAGTCCAGCTGTCTGCTCTGTGTGCAGGCTGCCGCAGCTCCAGGGTCCTAGAGCCCGCCTGCTCACAGAGATGATGTAGCAGAGCTGCGATTGTTCTCAGTCTGCTCATTCCCTGTGTATAGACATCTATATCTATGCACAGGGGATGTAGCAGAGAGGACGTGAAATTTTTTTCTGACAAATCCATAAAACAATGTAAATAAAAGGGACTGCATCTTTATTAACTCCTGGACCATGGGCGAGGGGTTAATAAAGATGCAGTCCCTTTTTTAGGATTGTTTTATTGATTTTTCAGAAAAAAAATTACATGGGCTTCGCCGTATTTCTGGAACCAGCAGGATCCAGCAGGCAGCGACGGGCTGCCCCCCAACCCCCAGGTGCCTATCTGCACCTGGCCAGACACAAGAATATAGGGGAGCCCTTTTTTTTTATTATTTCATGAATTTCATGAAATAATTTAAAAAAAAATGCGTGGGGCTCCGCGCAATTTCTATGTCTAGCCAGGTACAGCTAAGCAGCTGGGGGCTGGAATCCGCAGCGCAGGGATGCCCAAGCTTTCTGGGCACCCCCCGCTGCAAATTGCAGCCCGAAGCCTCCCCAGAAGATGACACATTCATTGAAGCGCCATCCTCTGGCGCTGAACCCCGCTCTTCCAGCGGCCCTGGTGGCGGTGGCACGCTGGGTAATAAAGAGGTTAGGGCCAGCTTTGTATTATCAGCTGGCCCTAAGCCCGAAATTTATGGCGGTCACGCCAATATTAGACATGACCGCCATGAATTTCTATTAAATTGTTTTAAAGAAAACACAACACAGAGAAAAATTTTTATTAGAAATAAAAAAAAAAGCCATTAGGGACTCAATCTTTAATTAAAAAAATCCTCCAGTCCAAAACGCGATGTCCTCTCTGCTACATCCCCTGTGCATAGATATAGATGTCTATGCACAGGGAATGAGCAGACTGAGACCAATCTCAGCTCTGCTACATCAGGCAGCAGGCGGGCTCTAGGACCCTGGAGCTGCGGCAGCCTGTACAGAACAGACAGCCTGACTCCTTACTGTGCGAGTTTCCCAGCGATTACTTGCACAGTAAACGAGTCCAATGCAAGTCAATGCCAATCCTAGTTTTGTCAGAGTCTCTGACAAAACTAGGATTGCTTCAGGCTGAAGCTTCCGAGACACATCTGTGATTTGTAAATCGCACACTACTCGCTATTTCTCGCTTCCCCATTCATTAACATTGCACTCGCTAGACTCGCAACGAGTAGCGAGTCCCGGGCTCGGACTCGCTAGAGTCAAGCGATTCCGAGTAATTTAGGACTCGCCCATCACTACCCTAGACCCATTTTCATTGTATATTTGTTTTGCTTTCTTTTAAGCTATAATATATAACTAGCTGTAGTACCCGGCTACGCCCAGGTTAATAAATACCTGATGTTAGCTATAACAAAATAGAATTTGAATATGTCATATTAATGACCTGTAAGAAAATAGAAGCTGAGCTGTGATTGGTTGCTATAGGCAGCCTAATAAATCTCCAGCCAACAGTAAACCCTCCCCCTGGCCGGGCAGTATATGTTACTTCACACATACACATAATAGACAGCTCATGTGACTGACATCTGCCTTAATTCCCTATATGGCACATGTGTTGCACATTGGCTGTTTTTATTCAGATGTTTATGTTTGGAAATTAAAGATAGCACACGTATGAGGTGAGTTGTGTGAGGTGATTTGTGCAGATCTGTGTCTGTCTGTGTGGTGTGTGTGTCCCTGGGGTGTGTGTATGTGTGTGTCCCTGTGGGGTGAGTGCATGTGTCCCTATAGGGTGTGTATGTCCCTGTGGGGGGGGGGGGGGGTCTGTGTGGTGTGTGTTTCTGTTGCGTGTGTCTCTTTGTGGTGTGTGTGTGTGTGTGTCCCTGTGGGGTGAGTGCATGTGTCCCTATAGGGTGTGTATGTGTGTGTGTCCCTGTCGGGGGGTGTCTGTGTGGGGTGTGTGTGTCTCTGTGTTGTGTGTGTCTCTTTGTGGTGTGTGTGTGTCCCTGTGGGGTGAGTGCATGTGTCCCCATAGGGTGTGCATGTGTGTGTGTCCCTGTGGGGGGGGTCTGTGTGGTGTGTGTGTGTGTCCCTGTGAGGTGAGTGCATGTGTCCCTATAGGGTGTGTATGTGTGTGTGTCCCTGTGGGGGGTCTGTGTGGTGTGTGTGTGTCTCTTTGTGGTGTGCGTGTGTCCCTGTGGGGTGAGTGCATGTGTCCCTATAGGGTGGCTGTGTGTGTGTGTCCCTGTGGGGGGGTCTGTGTGGTGTGTGTGTCTGTGTTGTGTGTGTGTGTGTCCCTGTGGGGTGAGTGCATGTGTGCTATAGGGTGTGTGCCCCCGTGGGTGTGTGTGTGTGTGTCTCTGTGTTGTGTGTGTCTCTTTGTGGTGTGTGTGTGTTTGTTTGGGTGCGTGGTGAGTATCCAATATTGGGGCTGCAACTTAGCGACTATACACTTGCTGTTACTCTTTGTGTGCGTGTGTTGTGTATACACGTCCCCGTGCGTGGTGAATATCTCATGTTGGGGCCCCACCTTAGTGACTATATGGTATGTGCTGTTAGTCTTTGGCGCTATCATTAAGCCCCTCTCATTCACAACTGTCAACTGGTAACTGTCACTTTTTCCCCATTATGTAGATAGGGGCAAAATTGTTTGGTGAACTGGAACGCGCAGGGTTAAAATTTCGCCTTTCAACATAGCCTATGACGCTCTCGGGGTCCTGACGTGTGACTGTGCAAAAGTTTGTGGCTTTAGTTGCGACGGTGTAGATGCCAATCCCGGATATACACACATACATACATACATACATACATATACACACACATTCAGCTTGTGGGGCAGCGCCTGGATTGCAAGTCAGGAAACACGTGGAGCCCGGTAGTAGTTCAAACAGGACCCGGTGTTTATTGCTGATACACACAGCGATGGCACAGTCTGCCGGAATCCGGGTCGCAGCCGGGTACACAAGACACAGTTCATATAACGTACCCGGGTCCTTCAGGCCAAAGGCCTCCGTTATGGGTCACCCCGAGTTCCTCCAGCCCTCCTGGGCTAGGCCGTGTTAGTATAGCACACGGCCCCCTGGAACTCCAGACTTCTCCTGTCTTTCTCTGCTGCTCTTGCAGCTAAGGCACAATTCTGTGTACAAGGAACCCCGCCCTGCCTCCTGCTCAGGATTTTAACTCTGTGTCTCCTTCCGGGACCTTGCAAGACCCGGAGCGGAGGGAGCGGACCGTCCCTTTCTCTCACACCCTACACCGGGCTCAATACGTGACAGTGCACATTCTGGGGGAGACATAGCGCCCCTCGCATATGATCCCTCGCACTGTCTCACATACCCCCCCCTCGGTTCAAACTTGTGGGGTTGAACCCCAACCAACAAACAGGGCGCCCGGGACAGGGCATCCGCATTCCCCTGCAACTTGCCAGCCCGATGCTCCACCATAAAACGGAAGTTTTGGAGGGACAGGAACCACCGGGTGACCCGAGCGTTCCGTTCTTTGGCATTGCGCATCCAGACCAAGGGAGCGTGATCCGTAACCAACCGGAACTGCCACCCGAGCAAATAATAACGTAGGGACTCCAAGGCCCATTTAACAGCCAAGCACTCCTTCTCCACTACGCTATAATTCTTTTCTGCCGGGGACAATTTCCGGCTCAAGTAAGTGACCGGATGCTCAATTCCGCCCACTTCTTGCGACAGCACAGCCCCAAGCCCCACCTCCGAGGCATCTGTTTGTACAACGAAGGCCTTCGTGAAGTTAGGACTGATGAGGACGGGCTGCCCGCACAAAGCCGACTTCATGGACTGAAAGGCCGCCTCTGCTTGGGGATTCCATCGCACCAAAGCAGATTTCTTCCCTTTTAACAGGTCGGACAGGGCCGCCGTTCGCCCAGCAAAATTGGGTATGAAGCGTCGGTAGTACCCAACTATGCCGAGGAACGCCCTCACCTGTTTGGTAGACACTGGTCGGGGCCAATTTTGAATGGCCTCGATTTTGTTTATTTGGGGTTTGATAACCCCTCGCCCAATCACATACCCCAGGTACCGGGCCTCCTCGAGCCCCATGGCGCATTTTTTTGGATTTGCCGTCAGGCCTGCTGCCCGGAGCGAATCCACCACAGCCTGAACCTGGGATAAGTGGGTATGCCAATCCGGACTAAAGATGATGATGTCATCTAGGTAGGCGGATGCGTACTTCCGATGAGGTTCTAACACTATGTCCATGAGCCGCTGGAATGTGGCCGGGGCTCCATGCAACCCAAAAGGCAACACGACGTAGTGATAGAGACCTTCCGGAGTAACAAAGGCGTTTTTTTCCTTGGCCGCCTCTGTTAGCGGCACCTGCCAGTACCCTTTTGTCAGATCGAGCGTTGTGAAGTACTGGGCTTGCCCCAGTCTTTCAATCAACTCGTCCACCCGGGGCATGGGATATAAATCAAACTTAGACACTTCATTTAGCTTACGGAAATCGTTGCAGAACCGCAACGATCCGTCCGGCTTTGGAATGAGCACTATGGGACTAGCCCATTCGCTCCGGGATTCTTCTATCACGCCTAACTTAAGCATGTGTTTAACTTCGGCCGCGATGGCTTGCCGTCTGGCCTTGGGTACCCGATAAGGTTTTACTTGCACTTTAACCCGGGGCTCAGTGACAATGTCATGTTGAATGACCGAAGTGCGTCCGGGCAGGTCAGAGAACACGTCAGGATTCTGCTGTACCAACTTTCGAGCCTCCCGTCGTTGGGCCTTAGTGAGGGTGTCGCTTATTTGTACCCCTTCGGTATCCCTTGGGGCCGAAGGGACAGGGTCTCCTGGTGCATCGGACGCCTCCATGATCAGGCACTCCCGGTCTTTCCACGCTTTAAGCAAATTTACGTGGTATAGCTGCACGGGTTTCCTTTTCCCGGGCTGGTATACCTTGTAATTGACCTCCCCTACTTTTTCCCGGATTTCATAGGGCCCTTGCCATTTGGCCAATAATTTGCTTTCCGTTGTGGGCACTAAGACCAATACCCGGTCCCCCACCTCAAAGGTCCTAACGGTGGCCCGTGTATTATACCCGCGGCTTTGCGCTCCTTGGGTATCCATTAGGTGCTCTTTTACAATAGGTCGGACCGCTGTGATCCGGTCCTGCATTTTCGCCACGTGGTCGATCACGCTCCTATAGGGTGTGGGTTCCTGTTCCCACGTCTCTTTGGCAACATCCAATAGCCCTCTAGGATGCCGGCCGTACAACAGTTCAAAGGGGAAAACCCCGTAGATGACTGTGGTACCTCCCGGATGGCGAACATTAGATAGGGCAATAACATGTCCCAATCCTTTCCGTCCTTTGCTACCACTTTTTTTAGCATGGACTTCAGGGTTTTATTAAACCGCTCAACTAACCCGTCGGTCTGGGGATGATACACCGAGGTGCGCAGCTGTTTTATGTTGAGCAGTTTACACAGTTCCTGGGTCACTTTGGACATAAAAGGAGTCCCCTGATCCGTGAGGATTTCCTTAGGTAGTCCTAGGCGACAGAACATAGCAAACAGTTCCCGGGCAATCAGCTTCGCCGATGTGCGGCGTAACGGAATCGCCTCCGGGTACCGGGTGGCGTAGTCGACAACCACGAGTATATGTTGGTGGCCTCGTGATGACTTCACTATAGGCCCCACCAAATCCATTGCGATCCGTTCAAAAGGTTCCTCTATAACGGGGAGAGGTACCAATGGACTACGGAAGGTGGCAATGGGAGTGGTCAGCTGACATTCCGGGCAGGAGTCACAGTACCTCTGGACGTCCGCATACACGCCCGGCCACAAGAACCTCCGCAAGATGCGTTCTTGCGTTTTTTTAGCCCCAAGGTGGCCCCCTAGCAGGTGGGAGTGGGCCATCTCTAGGACCGCCCGGCGGTGTGGCTGCGGCACTACCAGTTGGTCCACGACCTCATCCCTGATTTTGTCCACCCTATAGAGTAACTCCCGGTTAATCACCATGCGTGGAAATACATTCTCTGCCCCCGGCTGCTGAGCTACCCCGTTTACTTCTGTTACCCTTTCTCGGGCCCTGGTCAGTGTGGGGTCCTGTAGCTGGGCTGTCCCAAATGCTCCCCGGGACACTTCCAACTCTGGAAGCGGTGGGGTTTCCTCGACCTCTCCTGCCAATACGTCTAGCGGGAACCTATCGGGGTGACACTCTAGCCCTATGTTGGCGACCCCTACGGCAGGTGTCCCGGTCTCAGGGTCGTCGGGTTCAGCACCCTGATGCCCTGGCATCAGGGGAGGGTTACTCCTCCCTCCCCATAAGGACCAAAACAATGGTAAGTCTCTTCCCAGCACAGTCCCGTAGGGTAGAGAGTTTACCACTCCAACCACGTGGGTCACCTCTCCACATGGAGTGGATAGAGTCACCTCCGTGGTTGGATACTCGCGTAGGTCCCCGTGTATACACCGGACCCCGATCAATCCCCCAGTGAGTTGCAACCCGGGGATTAAGGACGCCCGAACCAGCGTCACCAAACTGCCGGAGTCCAAGAGAGCTTCCGCTCTGTGTCCATTAATGAGCACTGGGCACAGATGTGGTTCCGTTAGGGGATCCACCACATCGGCGGTGAACACGGGGCTGGCATACATCGAGAGCCGCCGTGTGAACCCGCAGTCCATGGGTTCCGCCGTTAGTGGGCAATAGGCAGCCACATGTCCCGGTCCTTTGCACCGCCAGCACCACGTAGCAGTGGCAGCGCTGGGCCGGAAGCTCCTTCTTGGGGAGCCTGGTCTCCTGCCAGCCCCATTCTGGGGTATCCTCTCAGCAGGTACGTTTTTAGGAGAGTCGCCTGGGGATGGACGTACACCTTTACCCGGCTCCGGAGGCCGGCGTAACTGCCGCAGTGGGGCAGAGTCCCGTATGAACTCCTGGGTGGCTGTATATCGCTCTACCAAGCTAACCACCTGGTCCAAGGTACCCGGGTCCCCTTGCCCCACCCAACGCTGTATCGCAACCGGCAGAGTCCGTACCAGCCGGTCGACCACCACCCTTTCCACCATCTGTCCCGGAGTCAAGCTCTCAGGCTGGAGCCACCGCTTCACCAACTGCAACAAGTCATACGCCTGGGAGCGAGCCGGCTTGGACTCCACGTAGGACCAGGAAAACACCCGTTGGGCTTGGACATAAGTATTGACCCCAAGTCTAGCAAGGATCTCACCTTTGAGTCTGGCGTAGTCCTGTGCATCCTCCCAACTGAGGTCCGTGTAGGCCTTTTGGGCGTCACCCATCAGAAATGGCGCCACCACTTCAGCCCACTGAGCAGGAGGGAGGCCTTCTCGCTCTGCGGTGCGCTCGTAGATGGTGAGGAAGGCTTCTACGTCGTCCTCTGGACTCAGCTTCCGCAGTGCCGACCGGACCCGGTCCCGGGCCTCACGCCGCTCCGGGGGAGGCGCTGTTGGCGGGTCTCGTAAGGCCGCAATTTGCTGTAGGAGCAGTTAATTCATTTTCTGCTGTTGTAGAAGCTGCTCCTGCTGTCGCAGTTGCTGCTCCTGCTGTCGCTGTTGTTGCTCCTGTTGTCGGAGCTGCTGCTCCTCGTGTCGCTGCTGCTGTTCCTGCTGCCGCTGCTGGGTAAGTACCAGCTGCCTTAGGATTTCCTCCATATCAGCGGCAGGCCTGAACTGTAGCGTGGCCGGCTTAAGTATGGACATGCAGGGCCGGGCACCCCGCAAGAGACTGGCGGCTATAACAACTGCTGCTCCTCTCACTTATCCGCCGCTCATTAGCCTCATGAAACAGTCACTTTCACCAGCGGTTCCGGAAGGAAGGGCGACAGTAGCGCGAGCTTCACCAGGAATGTATGCTACACCTCACCGGGCCGGCAGCTGCCCGCATTCTCCACCATATGTGGGGCAGCACCTGGATTGCAAGTCAGGAAACACGTGGAGCCCGGTAGTAGTTCAAACAGGACCCGGTGTTTATTGCTGATACACACAGCGATGGCACAGTCTGCCGGAATCCGGGTCGCAGCCGGGTACACAAGACACAGTTCATATAACGTACCCGGGTCCTTCAGGCCAAAGGCCTCCGTTATGGGTCACCCCGAGTTCCTCCAGCCCTCCTGGGCTAGGCCGTGTTAGTATAGCACACGGCCCCCTGGAACTCCAGACTTCTCCTTTCTTTCTCTGCTGCTCTTGCAGCTAAGGCACAATTCTGTGTACAAGGAACCCCGCCCTGCCTCCTGCTCAGGCTTTTAACTCCGTGTCTCCTTCCGGGACCTTGCAAGACCTGGAGCGGAGGGAGCGGACCGTCCCTTTCTCTCACACCCTACACCGGGCTCAATACGTGACAGTGCGCATTCTGGGGGAGACATAGCGCCCCTCGCATATGATCCCCCGCACTGTCTCACAAGCTTTATATATTAGATTTAAAATGTACTGACAGGTAAAAAATACATAATTTCAAAATATTATTCAGTGGTTGAAAACAGCATCTAGTCCTCAAATAGTTGATATACCGTAATTTGAAAACAGTAAATATAATTTGAGAATTAACAAGGATAAAATTGACAATTTAAATAGAGGAAAACTGCAATTGCATGTGTCTCCCATGCTCATGGGGACCACTTACACCAGTATCAATAGTTAATAATAAAATGTTAATAATAACACAGATACAAATTATTGTGGCAGCATATCCTGGATACAACAAAACCCAACAATTCAGTGGTTAATACGATCATTTGACCCCTGAATTACAAATGCATGTATGCACATCAATATGGATGGATTCTATTTTTTTTTTGCCAATGATAAAATCAATTTTAAAATGTCTTTAAGGCCCCATTCTTTCGCATCTGCATTTATGTGTAATTCCAGGCAGATCACCACATCTGCCAAATCTACCGCGTAACAGCCGACTTGTGGCACAGAACCGGAAAGCCCCAATCATTCTCTATGAGGCCTCCGGTCAGGTGAAAAAAGAATGCTTTTAGGATCAGGCTTTTTTACTGTGCCACAAGCACCACAAGTGCCAAATTCGGCAATACCGTACTTGCCGCACCTGACCGCAAGCCCCATGGAGAATGAATGGTGCTTGACGGATCAGTCTCGTAAGTCGGCCATTACACAGTAGAATCGGCAGACGCGCCGACATCTGATTGGGAATTACAATAATCGAAGATGTGGAAAGGCCTTACATACTCTTCAATAATATAGATGAGCAAATCAATTTGATAAGAACAATTTGCAATTTGATTGTCTTGAGTTGCCAAAAAAATGCCCACTGGCATTTTACACAAAGCTGAAGATTAAAGTAATGAGCCGCAGCATATGTTGGTATAAGTACAAATGCAATTGCAAAAGTAAATATCGTTGGGTACTTAGTAGTGATAAACGAGTATGCTCGGCGCGACTCGGTACTCGCACGAGTATCTCGGTACTCGGGGTGCTCGGCGAGCACCGAGTACTGCCGAGATGCTCGGACTGCTCGGTAATAAATAGCGATCTGAGACACATACACTGCTCCCTTCAGTGCACACAGTGAGCTGGCACCATACAGGGAGCAGATTAATTGATAGGATCCCTCTGGGGGCCACACCAAGGTGTTATATGCTGCGGCAATTTTAAAAAGCCCACCCTCCCGCCCTTTTCCGGAATTACTCGTTTTATAACCGGAAGTCTGTGGGCGGAGCCTGTCACTCATTGACTTACATTGGGCTCGGTGCTCTGACCGAGTACAAGAGTATCTTGAGATGCTCGGCCAGAGCACCGAGCACCCGAGCATTTTAGTGCTCGCTCATCACTAGTACTTAGTTAACACTGTTGACAAGGTGGACCAAGCTATGTGTCAATAGACCTCAATAAAGATGGGGGCAGAGCAGAACTCAGGCAAAATGCCTGCTCAAAAAGGGTGGGTCATGACCCTGTTTGTACAAGGTTCAAAAAACTAATGTGAAACCAAAAAAATAAGCAATACAATATGTAGTATAAGTGCAAAGTGTACAGTTGAAACCAGAGGTTTCCATAAACAATATAAAATGATAAATATGCATGTTTTTCTCACTGTCTGACATGAAATCAGAATAAACCTTTCCCATTTTAGGTCAAATAGGCTTACTATAATTATTAGTATTTACCAAGTGCCAGAATAATGAGAGATAACTTTTTTAAGGCATTTTTATTACTGTCTGTAGTCACAAGTTTACATACATTTAATTTATATTTGGTACAATTGCCCTTAAACTCTATGACTTGGGTCAAATGTTTTGGATATCCTTCTACAAGCTTCTCAAAATAGTTGGTAGGAATTTGGGCCCATTTCTTCTGACAGAACTGGTGTAACTGAGCCATGTTTGTAGGTCGCCTTGCTTTTTCAGCTTTGCCCATAAATTTTCAATAGGATTGAGATCAGGGTTTTGTGATGGCCTCTCTAAAAAATTGAGTTTGTTATCCTTAAGCCTCTTTGTAACCAGTTTGGCAGTATGTTTCAGGTCATTGTCCATTTGGAAGACCCAATTATGCCCAAGCTTTAATATCCTGGCTGATGGCTTGAGATGTTGCTTCAGTATTGCCACATAATCTTCTTTCCTCATAATGACATCTGTTTTGTGATGTGCACCAGTCCCTTTTGCAGCTAATCCACAATATGATGCTGCCACCACTGTTCTTCACAGTTGGGATGGTGTTCTTAGGCTCCCAAACTTCTCTCTTTTTCATCCAAATGTAATGATGGTCATTATGGCCAAACAGTTCAATTTTAGTTTGGTCAAACCATAGGACATACCTCCTGTTCCTGTGTGCATCTTCAGAAATTAATCTGGCTTTTTTATGATTCTTTTGGAGTAATGGCTTCTTCCTGGCAGAGTGACATTTCAGCCCATGTTGATACAGTACTCATTTCACTATGGATAATGTCTCAATCTTACCAGATTCCATCATCATTTTCACAAGGTCTTTTGCTTTTGTTCTTGGGTTGATATGCACATGTAGGAAAAAAGCATATTTATCTTTGGGACACAGAACCCATCTTTTTCCTGAGTGGTATGATGGCTGGACATTCCCATCTTGTTTGTACTTGCATATAATTGTTTGCACAAATGAACGAGGTACGTTCACATGTCTGGAAATTACACCTAAGGTTGAACCAGACTTGTGCAAGTCCACAATTCTCTTCCTGATATCTTGATTGATTTCTTTAGACTTCTCGATGATGCTACACAAAGAAGCAATGTGTTTCAGGTGTGCATTAAAATACATCCACTGGCATTTCTGTAATTATCTCAAATGTTACCAATAAGCCTATCAGAAGCTTCCAAGTTCATTACAAAATAATATGGGCAGTCCCAAATTATTTAAAGGCATAGTAAACTTAGTGTATGTAAACTTGTGACTTTGCAGAAAGAAAAAAAAATGCCTTAACACATTTTTTCTAGCACATTATTCTGGCATTTGGCAAATATAGATAATTATGGTAATCCTAATTGACCTAAAATGAGAGGTTTATTCTTATTTCATGTCAGATAATGAGAAAAACATGCATATGTTTTTTTTTTATTTAGTGTATTTAAACTTCTGGTTTCAACTGTAGTTGCAAATTCACACACTTATCATTTAACAGACAAATCCTATGATATAAGCAAAACGAGCAAGTATTTGCTCATTTTGTTTTGATTTTAGGTTTTGTCTACGAAGCTGAAAATTGCATGAGCCAAAGAAGAATAGCGTGACCCCAAAGTGCCTTACAGCTACTATAGCACAGTCTGTATAAAAGCAGAGGCAGGGAATGCAGCAGTTGCTTTTTAGTAAATTTGGATAGTGAGAGGAAATCACATCTTATCAGAAGAGGTGGGAAAGAAAGCATTAAAATACTGAGTAAACATTACAGATAGTGTGTGTGACAGGACAGTAGTGAAAATAAATTTGATATAGCTACCAAATTCGAATTTCCAATGACTGACTAATGTCTATTCAATAGCCTTTTTTATGTCCTAAACCATATTTATGTTCAGAAGACATTAGTCAGTTTAAAAGATTTTTGCCATTTTTATTCCTCCTATGTAACATAAAGTCTGTGTGTAATGGTTCCCTATACGAGGGAGTAAAGAAAACTTTCCAGCTATTACCTGTTAACATCTATATGGTGATCATAGACTTTACAATCTGTATCTCCACGTCTTGATGATTTTTTATTTGCCTTCGAGAGATCAGGTTCCCCCATTTTCCTACTCTAAATGTGCTTTCTATTGCTCTGTTTGGTTACAAAGCCACATGTTTGGTCATCAAAGCCCCTAAAAAATGCAAAGCTATCAAAGATCTCTCTGCACTGCTGTCATCATCCTCCATCCTGGAATGGTCCCTCTGTGAGTAACATGTGCAGCTGTGGAGCAGCTTCTGTGACCATCCAGCCTTCAGCATCCTATCTTCACACTTTTGCTTTCATAACCTCTAATGAAAATCATATGGGCTATAATAGGATCCCTTTCCCTGCTCGCTGCTGATTAAAGATACAAATGTCTTTGGGTTTTAAGAGTAACATATACAAGATTTTGTTTCTCCTTCGCAACGCTGACATATTTGCAAAAGTGTGAGCAATATGTGGCCGCAGCAATTGACATTTCGCTGCATGCCTCGAAGAAATACGTCCTTCTGACTTATTTTCTAATTGCAACCATTTGGTGCAGGAGCTCCGCTTCCTTACACTGTAATTGCCATCTACTTAAATATAGGAACTCAGATCTCGGAATCCCTGTTCCAGCACATTTGTAGCTTGCAACAGCTGAGGAAGAAGAAAAAGCAATGTTTTGCCAATAGTCCTTACATTTTTTCTTCTTGGCTGATTATCTACTGTGGTTGTTATATAAATAGTCTCACAAATTACACCCTAACCACAATACAGGAGATCTCATGACAATTTCCAATCTTCTTTTTTTTTCAGTTGTAAATCTGAGATAAATGCATAACAAAAATATTTGCTCAGTTCAATTCACTTGTGTCAAAATTGCTGGAAAAAAAATGCTAGGGTTGCACGGTAATTATAGAAAGTAGATAAAGGATGCCGTATTGTAGAAATGAAAATAGGGGGATAAGCAGCCTGTCCCTTCACTCACATCAGTGTGAAGTGAGTATAGTGATGTAAGAGCTTATAAACTTATATAAAATTGTATTGTTTAAAAAGGAGTTAGAAAAAATTGCAGCCCGGATCAACAGGAATGTATTTTTCTTTTGTTTTTCCTTTTCAAAATAATGTAAAGTGCATACAAAAGAAAAATTTATGTGGTCGACATGATCCACTTGATGCGTTTTGACTACACTAAGCAGTCTTACTCATGACTGATGAGTGATGAGTAAGACTGCTTAGTGCAGTCGAAATGCATTGACTGGGTCATGTCGACCATGTAAATTTTTTTTTTGTATGCACTTTACATTCTTTTAAAAAATAAAAATAAAATAAAAAATCCAGTCCTGTTGAGCCTGGCTCCAATGTTTTCTATTATTCTTGATGTGAGGCCAAGGCGAGGCTGGTGTATGAGCTCCAGGTGGATGAGCATAGAGCAATTTTGTGAGCTGGAATCAAGTTTCTACCTTTAAAAAGAGCTGTTCAGTCGTTTTTGCTTACTGATATATTATGTCATTAAAGGGCATCTGTCAGCAGTCTTTTGCTATGGAAGCTAAGTACAGCATGATGTAAAAGTTAAAAAAAAAAAAGCATCTGTGCTTCTCTTTTATGGGAGTGTGAAATAGTTTACTTAACTAATGGCTTTACTACCCTGTGATTAACATTGCAGGACTAGAAAGTGATGCACAAGGCAGTCCAACACACCCCCTGCTGTGATTGACACCTCACTGAGAGTGGACGGGGCAGCTATCTCTGCTCTGCTCTGTCCCTGATAATAAATTCTCTTTGTGAAAATGGCTGCAGCCAGTAATGTATGTGATACATTGTTTGATTCAGGTTCTCTTTGTCTTGGTTATTTTGCTTCAAATGAGGTAGCAAAAATCCAAATAAATACAGTATATATGTTCCAGCTCACCCAGTTGCTTTCTGCATGTCACCTGGAGCTCGGATGCCAGCCCCTCCTCGGCCCACTTGAAAACCAGGTAAAGAAAAATGGAATCCAGCTCAAACAAGGATGGAGTTTCTCTTTATTATTCATTAGTCATCAGTAAGGTTGCTGAACGCAGCCAAAACGAGTCGACTGAAGTCACACTGGCAATGGAAATTTTTCTTCTGTTTGCACTATTTTATTGTTAAATAAAAAAGAGAAGCTCCGTCCTTGATTGAGCCGGATTCCACTTTTCTTTACCTGGTAGCAAAATCCCTCTGACAGATTCCTTTTAAAGGATAATTAAGGGCGACCTCTAAGCTCTTCTGAGTTTTCTGTTTTAGTAAATGACTTTTAAAACTTTTGGTCAAAGGGGCTGTGTGAGGGATTAGTTTTTGTGCCCTGAGCATACATCTTTATTGATATCATTTTGGGGTAGATACAATGTTTTGATTGCCTGTTTTGGCTCTCTTTCCTAGCAGTGTAGCGGCAGCAGAAAAAGTTAATGTTTACATTTAAAAAAATTTTCTCAGTACGTGTTTACTGGTTAGTTAATGAATTTTATATTTAGATAGAGAGGACATTTATGAACGTAGTGGTATCTTAGGGCCCTTTCACATCAGTGGTTTTTGCTGATGTGTGGCAGATCCGGCAGATAGCGCCGCATCTAGCCTGGATCCGGCAAACCCCATGCATTGTCTATGGGGCTTGCGTTCCGGTGCAGCAAGTGCGGTTACGCCGGATCAGCCAGATCCGTCACTTGTGGCTGCGAAAAAAAAAAAGCTGCAAGCAGCGTTTTTATTTGCGTCCACAAGTACCGGATCTGCCGCCTCCGGCAGTACCGCACTTGCTCCACCGGACTGCAAGCCCCATAGACAATGCATGGGGGTTGCCGGATCCAGGGCGCAAGTCAGCTGTTAGTCGGCAGATATGGTGCCACCTGCTGGATCTGCCGCACATCAGCGAAAACTGATGTCAGTAGTCTTTTTTCACTTTTTACTATGTCTATTAGTCTTCTTAGGGGACTTAATCCTGTGATCATCCAGATAAATTGGAAACAAGAAGAGATTAGTATTGACAGCTACTGATTAACTGATTAATTAGGAAAAGGTTCAATGGTTGGGTGAAATTATCTTTTCAATTCCCAAAAGATGATCATTAGTGATGAGTGAGTAGCGAAATATTCACACTCGCTATACTCATAACAAGTAGTTTTTAATACTCGCATATTCATCAGAATAGTGAGTCTAATGTTAGTCTATTAGTTATAGGTTCCTGCCACTTGTACTTCCAGGCCGGATATTAACTGCAGAGAGACCCAACAGACAATCACAGATGCAGTCACAGAGAATAGGCATCTGTGATTGGTGGTTGGAGAAATCTGGAAACCGGCAATAAATTCTTGATGCTAGAATGTATTGGATGGTTTCAGATTACTCAATCAGCCAATCCCAGACGCCCATACTCTGTGACAGCGTTTGTGATTAGCCGTTGGGCCCTTCACCCAATGACTGACATCATAGTAGTGTAAAAGTAAATAAATAACTAGAAAAAAAATTGTGTAGAGCTTTGCTGTATTTTTTATTCTCTTAGAAAATAATGTTTTATAATTGGGTTGATAGCTGTCACAAAGACTATACTCAGAATGCTGTGGTCAATGACTGCTACTCTAAATGGTCTAGAGTTACACATATTGTAACCCAAAGTTCAGTATTAAATACCCTATTATTCCATTTATGTAGTAATGATATAGAAGACAGGGTTATTCTTGGCGTTTGTATTTTTGCATATAACTCCAAACTTCATATGTACTGTAAGGAAGATGTTCGTAAGTTTCAAGTTGACTTGGACAAACTAAATTTTTGGGTATCACTTGGCAAATGAGTTTCAGTGTCGATAAATGTTAAGTTTTAGTTTTGGGTGCTTGTAACCTACCCGTACCAAATTTACTATGAGAAGTAAATCTGGGAGACTAACTTGCATAGAAGAATCTGGGTGAGCTTGCAGATCACAGACTAAATAACAGTATTGTTCTGGCCTGTAAAGTCACTAATTGACAATAAATACTGTCATTTATTAAGAGGTATCAATTCGAAATACATAGACATAATAGTACCATGACTTCATTTGCAACATGCAGTTCAGTTATGTTTATAGAAAGGATGATGTGGAGGCAGAAGAGCAAAAAAGAGCCACAAAACTGATGAAGGGAATAAAAAATATTATTTTGAGGAAATATTAAAATATTTTAATGTAGTTTTGAGATGAGATTAATAAATTGAGACATGATCAATTCGAACAAGTACATAAATTGCTCATTGAAAAATGATTGTCCAAAGCTGTTTCACAATACAAGACACTTGAAAGACAATAGGGCATTCCCTCAGTCTTAACAGAGCAAGGTAGCTCCCGTCACACACAACGACGCAACAGCGATCCCGACAACGATAACGATCCTTAGGGATCGCTGTTGCGTCACTTTGGGATCACTGGTGAGATGTCAAACAGTCAGATCTCACCAGCGACTCAGCAATGATCCAGAATGATAGGAAGTCGTTGGGAATTATCACCCTTGGGCGTAGTATTGAGATCATTGGTCACTGTCCCTTTCAAACACAGCGATGCAGCGTTCCCAGCAGGAGATAAACTACCTAAAAATGACCCGGCGCACTTTGTAACGACCAGTGATCTTACAGCAGGGGCCTGATTGCTGCTAAGTGTCACACATAACGTGATCGTTAGCGAGATCGCTGTTACGTCATAAAATCTGGGACTTAACAACGATCTCACTAACGATCTTGTTATGTGTGATGGGGCTTTTACTTTTCATAGAAGATAAGGCTTCTTCGATAACCCACTATCTGTGTCTACCCATGAACTAGTCAAAGTGGAAACAATGGATGCTTTAAAAATGGCTCAGATGCTTTCTTAGAAGATCATAACATAATAGAAATCAGCAGTTAAGGCAAAATTCTAGTTTATCTGTTCTCATGGACTTTTCCAGGATATTTGATGTGAATTCAATGTTTCTTTATATGCTCTAGAGTCTTTCTAAAGCCTAGAGTATACTAAGCGTAATACATAAAAAAAATTTTAAAAAACAATCCTTATACTAACTGTCACACATCTGGCCCCCATTGCATTGTCTGACACCCCCGCTTGAAATCTATGGGTCTTTCATGCTGAGCTGAACCTCGGGCTATAATAAAGCCCATGAGGGTCCTTCAAAGAACCATCTTCAATCTCATCAGAGCTGGAAGTCCAAACTCAGAAGATGCAAGCAAGACTGGATGGGAGATGATGAGGAGCTGAGGGACTAGAGAGGTGAGTATAATGATTTTCTGTATTCTTTCAATGCCCTTTTAGGTTTCAGAGAAATTACATGTGTGGATTTTTGTTACATTCAAGTAGAATTCAATTCTACTTGAATTTTTTTGCTCTTCTAAAATTAATAGTTATGTACTTGTATAAAAATCTTGCTCTGATTGTTGATTCAGTTGATAGATACTTGGGATTAGGAGGGAAAAATATGCTCCTTAGGATTGACTGGGTCATGCATTATGGGTGCACCTACAATTCTTCCCTCAGTTGAACCTATTGGAAATGTGTCTTTTTTCAAGCATGTAACTAAATTACTATGAAGCATAGTGTGCCTGTCTAAATAGACTGTAAAATGCCAACCAGCAAATATGTTGCCAATTAACGGTCATTTATTGCTGCGCATTGTCTTGTGGAAAAGCAATATTTAGTTTTAGGGGGAGACACTAACTCTAGATTTCAGGTTTTGGCTATGGCTTAATCTTAAGTGTTTTTCAAAGTAAAGAAGGCCATAACAACATATATAAATACTATGAATGGCTATTATATCATGCTCTGTAACACAGCAAAGACATCATTACTAACCACACGTTCTGTACATTTCCTGTGTGTTTGGCTTCAGATGGAATATGCTCCAATTCATTTAACTATGGGGATCTTGAAATATGTTTTCTGTGTATAAATAAATAAATGTACAACTGTGTACATTTTGGCATTCTCCACACTAAAGGTTGCACGATACATAACTGTTATATGAGATGATGACTTCTGAACAAAATAGCATACTGAGCATGACTCAGACATGGAAGGCAGTGACTTTCCTCTCTTCTTGGCCATGGGAAAGTTCTGCTATAGAGAACCTTTGCCAAAGACTGATCATAGATTTTGGATTTGATTATGAGAATTGTCATTGATGAGAGTCAGTGAATTATGTTTGCTAGTTTCTGGTAATTTCAAACATCATATCTGTTTGGTTTGCTATATGAGTTAATTGTAAATCCTAATTGGAGCTATATGTAAAAAGCACATTGATTATGATACACATAAGTTGCATTTAAAGATATTATAGTTAAGAAACATAATACTGTAATGTGGATGAGGCTGATGGATTTGTACAAGATGCGGGTGGTTATTAGTATTATTATTTATCATTATGGCACTATTTATTTCATGACGCTTTACAAGTGAAAATGAATATGCATAATAACAAGCATAATAATCACAAACAATAAAAAGCACAGACAGGTACAGGACAAGAGAGGACCCTGCCCACGAGAGCTCAGTCTATAAGGAATGGGTAAGGATGCAGTAGGTAATAAGAGAGGCCCCTGCCTGCGAGAGCTCAGTCTATAAGGGATGGGTGAGAATACAGTAGGGGAGGGAATTGCTGGTCATGTGGCGGTTTGGTAGACTGAGGCTCACTGCAGGTTGTAGACTTGTCGGAAGAGGCGGGTCTTAAGGATTCTTTTGAAGGTTTCACAGTTGGCAAGAGTCTGATATGTTGAGGTAGAGAGTTCAAAAGTATGGGGATGCAAGGGATAAATCTTGTATGCGGTTGTGGGAAGAGAGAAAAAAGAAGGGAGTAGCGAAAGAGCTCATTAGTTGTAGATAAGTATCAGTAGACTAGTTAACAGATGTATAGAGGAGACAAGTTGTGAATGGTTTTGTATGCTATGATTAGGGTTTTGAACTGTAGTATCTGGGTAATGGGGAGTCAGTGAAGGGCTTCGCAGAAAGGAGAGGCTGGGAATAGAGGTAAGACAGGTGGATTAGTCGGGCTGCAGAATTTAGGATCGATTGACGTACTAGAAGGGTGGACAGAAAACTGAAGGTGGTAGTCGAGGTGGGAGTTGATGAGGACTTGCTTAGTGTTTTTGCAGATTAAGGAATGTACAGATCTAGGAGTTATTTTTTAGATGAAGTCGGCAGGAGTTGGAAAGGGCTTGAATATCTGATATGAAAGAAAGCAGAATCGAGGAAATCCCAGAGGCAGCGAGCTTGCGGGACTGGGGAGAGTGAGCAGCCATTGACTTTGATGGTTAGGTCTGTTAGAAGGGTAGAGTGAGATGGGGGAAAGATGATTATTTCTGTCCATGTTCAGTTTTAGAAATTCAGAAGAAAAAAAGATGAAATATTGGACAAACATTGTGGGATTTTAGTTAGTAAGGAGGTGGTATCCGGTAACGAGAATTTAGATACAGATTCTATTTACATGTATGTTTCATTCTTAATACTACCATTGGTAAATTCAATGGGATTAATGATGGAAAACAAAAGTAATCCATTATGTTTTATGCATAGGTAAAATGGAAGAACGTGTGCATCATTGAATTGGTTCAAATTTTAACTAACATTATTTTCAATTTTTATACATACATTGTAGTATTAGGCTTTGTCCTCTTTTAAGCTTTTCTTTCTTGACCTTTTGGCCAGTTCTCAAACTATTGTATTCTAACAGTGAACTTCCCATAAAGAGAGCGCAGTAGCAAAACTAAAGTCTACTTGCTAAGGGATCCTATTTTCCAAAGCCTCCATACCAGTCACAAGGCCTATCTTTATGATATGTATTTGTATATTTTCTTCCATATTTGACATATACATTAAGCTATGAAGCCTTGCTTCTTCTGACATTACAGGGAAGGGAGTGGGATAATTTAATCTAGATTGGCATGTTTGGTAAAGTTTTCTCTAACACTCTAAGGTATATGACCACCTTAACAGTTAGACTGCAATCAGCATAAGTTACTAGGATCTAGTGCTAAATGTAATTTTTTTTTGACAAGAACACACCTTAAATATGCAATTAGCCTCTTCAGATGGAAAAGGATTTGAAAGAAATTAAACTCCATTTGCAGTTGCATGTTTCAGAGTATTGCCCCTCCTCAGTACATGCAGGAGATTTAATTTGGCTAGATAAGAGGCCTCTGACTGGGGTTTTAACATTTCTCCTTGAGAAGAGTGGCATTCCTTACATGGCCCTGTATGGCATGTCATCTCTAAACCTTAAGGATAGGCCTTCAAATTAAGATACCTTTTTTTTTTTTAAACAAAATGTTGACTACTGAATAGAGTAGTGTAAAACCAGAAACCAAGTCTTTTTTATGCTCAAAAAGTATGATTATTTATTTATTTACAAAATTGCACTCATTTAAAAATGCAAGTTTGGCTGTAGATACAGGCAGTGTATTGCACAACATGGTATCACAGATAACATTTAGGCATTGCACTTAGCACATTGCACATTGCCACAATAATATTGCACCAATCCCTATAAAAAAGCATATTCATGACATGATGTATACAGGTAATAGAATAGTATAGCATATACACATACTGACAAAGTAAGGCCCAATCAGCCCCATATCAAAATGCTTCAGGAAAGCAGTGCACAATTTACATCTGATAAGTACATAAGAGCATACCAATTTGTATCTGCACGCGGTGCACAAAGGAAAGGCCACCACCTAACCCTCCATCTCCTATGCCGTTTCGCCTACCGCTTTTTCAAGGAGAGGTGCTCCTCTCTGTGTCCCGTGCCTTATATTACAGGTGAACATACCACCTTGCGAGTCACCGCCCTGCACGTTACGGCGCTCGCGCTTCCAGGAGCCCGCGTCCGCACCCGCCCCCGGAATCGCGTCATCATCGCGCACATCCGGACGCCGGCGTTGCCAAGCACCCGGAGCACGCGCCGATTGTAGACGCCCCTGGGGGAAGGGGGAGGCAGGGCCAGGTTGCGGAGCGCACAGCAGGAAAACATGAATCTGCACAGCCCTATAGATATAGTTATATATCCTGATTCATCCGGTCTCTTTTTCCTTTTTCCTTTTTTCTTTCTTTTCTCTCCCTTTTTTCTAGTTTTTCCTTTTTCTTTCATCTCTTTTACTCTCTTTATTCTTTTTCTTGTCCACCTAAACTTATTGATATCTATTGTACATATATAAACTGATATCATGATTTTAATTGTTTTTATTGTGACACATGTGCAAGTAACTAACGGTGCCCTCTCTGTGCTTTCAGTGCCTCACTCCACCAGCATCTAAGACGGACATCAACAACAAAGATGAAGAGATTGTATTGATGTACTATTATGCTTATCTTGCTGTGTTGGATTCATGTTTTCCTGCTGTGCGCTCCGGAACCTGGCCCTGCCTCCCCCTTCCCCCGGGGGCGTCTACAATCGCCGCGTGCTCCGGGTGCTTGGCAACGCCGGCGTCCGGATGTGCGCGATGATGACGCGATTCCGGGGGCGGGTGCGGACGCGGGCTCCTGGAAGCGCGAGCGCCGTAACGTGCAGGGCGGTGACTCGCAAGGCGGTATGTTCACCTGTAATATAAGGCACGGGACACAGAGAGGAGCACCTCTCCTTGAAAAAGCGGTAGGCGAAACGGCGTAGGAGATGGAGGGTTAGGTGGTGGCCTTTCCTTTGTGCACCGCGTGCAGATACAAATTGGTATGCTCTTATGTACTTATCAGATGTAAATTGTGCACTGCTTTCCTGAAGCATTTTGATATGGGGCTGATTGGGCCTTACTTTGTCAGTATGTGTATATGCTATACTATACTATTACCTGTATACATCATGTCATGAATATGCTTTTTTATAGGGATTGGTGCAATATTACTGTGGCAATGTGCAATGTGCTAAGTGCAATGCCTAAATGTTATCTGTGATACCATGTTGTGCAATACACTGCCTGTATCTACAGCCAAACTTGCATTTTTAAATGAGTGCAATTTTGTAAATAAATAAATAATCATACTTTTTGAGCATAAAAAAGACTCGGTTTCTGGTTTTACAAAATGTTGTGTTTGAGTCTGCCATAGGGGTTGATTAACAGGATTATACAATTATCCTGAGCCCCTTGTATGTAAAATGTATAAATATCAATGGGAACTATTGTTTTTCTATACTGAATAGAGTAGGTGATAGTTAAAAGAGATATCCAAACACATACAATTTCTAATTTAAAGAATCTCCCATATTTGTTGAGGAAATTAAATTTGCATAAAATTTGTTTGTGCTAAATACATGTTATAAGGTTCTCCAGACCCCAGAGCATAAAGAGAATCTATTAGCACTGACAGTTTAAGTTAAGAACATGGCCTTGTATTGGACATGGTCCAAGTAAAAATCTATTCCATTGGTCTTTTAATTACTGACAAGTGTGAGCTTTATTTGCAGCCATTGCTTTATCTAGGCAAGTCAGTGACCAGTGAGGTAAGTAGGGGCATGTAAAACTAGTGTGTGGAATAGAGCACTGAGTCTCCAACCTACACTAAGGGCGCACTTTGCAACCTAATTGGCATATTTGATTACATTTCAGTTCCTGAAAAATGGTGGCAGCAAATTAAAAAACAAAAAGAGCACATTTTTATAGGGAGTATATTCCTTACAAGACCATGTTGTTAAGTGACTTCCTCCTTGTTATGCTTCAGTCCCTCGTTTGGGCTCCGCCTCGATGTCAGGTTTTGCAAGTACCCCGGTGTGTTTCAGTTTGGCTTATTTAAGGGCCATGATATTGATGGCTACCAACCTTGTTTGAGTGGGTTCTGGATTTGGTTTGTTGCATGGTGGTTTCAGGTGAATTTTAGAGTTCTGTCTGTGACCTGCACTAAGTCTTTGGATCTTCTGTCTCATTTCATCCTTCAGAATTTGTGTGGCTTCCAAGGTAGCTAGACTTCTCTGTTAGCCCTGAGATTTATCTACCTGTCTGCCAGCAGTCTCCAGTCATTCTGTTACCAGACTCCAGTAGTAAGTATGTAAGAGGGTGGACCTGCAGTCCTGTGCCCCTCTAAATACGTTGATGATTTCATTGTGTTGTGTATTATTTTATTATATAGAGTGTAATAAGCATATTCTACTATAATGATAAGAGATGCTATACAGTAGTAAATATATTGTAGTATGTTGTAGATTTAATAGAGTGTAGGTATAGCAGAGCTCGTTATGTGTACAAAGTATATGCTTATAGTGTAGTACACTAGACTGTAGGTGAAAGGTGAGAGTCTAGCACAGATTATTGTAGGGAGCAGAAGGGTTAAGTCTGGATGAGTCACAGGGGAAGGGGTCAGTCTGTGTTTTGAGGAAAGCAGAGAGGTTTCTAGGAGAGTCTGGTGTCTGCAGCCGACAAGACATGACAGAGAGACCTCTTCCTACGGCTGAAAGAGACCAGCCCCTGATGTTGTGTGAGGAAAACTGAACAGAAACGGCATGTTTGCAAGTAAGAGACATGGGTGACCGAGCTTCAGATGCTCTGGAGCTGGAGAAGAAAGTGTGGAACCGACTAATAGAACAGAAAGTGGGTCATGTGAGGTGATCAGACTTGAGAGACTCCTCGGCTGATGCATAAACGGAGATAAAGGGCCATGAGGCATCCTCCTAGAAAGGATCACTGCCTGTAGTCATGTGTGAATTGAGTCTAATTTAGCTGCCTGGTGTTGAAATGTCCTCAAGTAAGATGCCATCAGCAGTAACCATAAAGATTGTGCCTCTGTATCACACAAAAGATGAGAAGAATCCTGCCTGCTGTATAATGTTCATCCAAGCTGTAAGATCTTCAGCACCCATACACGCCAGGGGCTGCCCCGAGCAGGGTCGTTCTCCATATGACAGACTGTATGCGATGGTGAGAAAGATGCCCAAGAGCAAGAGGTTAGAGACAGCTTGTGATACTGGAAGAAGAGCCCCTAAAATGGCAGACAGCACTCTAGTCTTAAAGATGGCAGCAACACGTGACCAGACAGAGAGAGAGGTACAGCTCATACAGGGCAGAGAAGACAACGAAGCTTGTGTGTCTTGCTTCAAGACAGGAGGTGCAATGGCTGGAGTGGCTGGAGGAACATCTTCGAGGAGCATCCGGTGGAAGCAGAAGGTCCAGCCCAAAGAAGGTGGTATCTGCGAGTTGAGGGTACGGTGTCTGAAAAGACATGGGCTGGCAAGAGCAGACCAGCGGGTGAGGGAGGTGTGGCTGTGGGCACAGCCAGTGCGATGGATGGGTTTTGCGGGAGGTCCGTGGTGCCAGAAGAGTCAGGGCCTGTGATACAGCAAAGGTGCATCATCATCCCAGCTGGCACAACAACATAGAAGTTGTGCAACAGCATAGAGACCTCTGGTGTTGACTGTGAGAAAAAGTGGCCGGGAAGAGCTCTTTCGATACCAGCTGGGGTGTTCGGAGACCAAGATGTCGGCTACGCAATGTCCTGGGGCCTGCCAGTCTTGGAACCCAAAGACATGGAGCTAGATGGAGATGAGTCAGGTCTGTAGAGGAGATAGGCTTGATCATCTCGGTACCCTGGTCCGAGAGTGTCTGAGGGGGGCTCAAGATATCTGAGTGTGAGCAGCAGTGTAATAAGGCCACGTAGAGTACTTTAATTAGATGAGCGCTCAAGAAGGGGAATGACAGTGCAGTGTCTAAATATTGTTTTGGTTTAACTGTTTAGTCATGTAAGATCATATGCCCGAGAGGAACACGTGTCAAGGTTACGATAGAATCCTGGGTAGGTCCTATAATGAGTATGGGTGGGGAGATATAGGTCAGGGGTAGTTGTGTCCTTCTCTGTGAAATTGGCACTTGGTTTCTCTCGGGCTTCATAACTTGTATTTTGTGCTTGTGGCCGATGTGGCCGATATTTTGCTAAGAAGCGAAACGCTGTTATATTTTTAACAGGTATAAAGAAAGTTGGTTTATCATATTGTGGTCAGAGTCATTCATGGCAGCACCATATCCCACACACAGGCGACTGGAGTTCCGATCATTACAAGTAACTCCTCTACCTGGCACCTGTCTGCCAGCGTCTTCGGGAATCCTGTTATCAGTCTGTACTTGTCAGTAACTCTGCTATCTGTCTGCTAGTGGCCTCCAGCAACCATGTTTCCTGTTTACAGTAGTCCATATTCTGGCTATCTGTCCCAGGTGTTTGTTTATGCTGCCTTCTACCTATGCTGTTCAGGCTATCAGTCCGTTATGTTTAGTCGCTCTGCTACCTGTCTATTATATTGTCTTTGATTTCCTGGGCCTTAAAGCATTAATTTTTTATCTACGTCTTTGTCTCCAGCATGTTCAATCTGGTTGCTGCACTGGTGTTTGAGTGTCCACCCGGACCACCGGGTTTAGAGGCTCCACCCCCACCA
The DNA here is from genome assembly GCA_033576535.1 of Allobates femoralis. NCBI lineage: Eukaryota > Metazoa > Chordata > Amphibia > Anura > Aromobatidae > Allobates > Allobates femoralis. Next base: position 123,588 of record JARQOC010000077.1, read on the forward strand.
TATGAGCCCGTCTCCTCTAACACATCCTACTAAACCAATATAATGAAACCGGAGCGGTGTTTGTTTGGTAAGTTGAGCTGCATCAGGTAGTAGACAAAGGCAAGAAACTGGAAATCAATGAATAAAAATCAACATTTACAAATACCTTATGCTTTTTTTTTAACACAATTCTGAGCTGTTGTACTATTCTATAAATATGTTTATGCAGGAATACTGTAGATTAAACTCAGCAACACAGGTCTGTTGCACTTTAAAGATGCAGCATGATCTCGGCGTGTGAACACAGCCTAATATTTCCTTTCAGAAAATTAAATTATGCCATTCTCACCTATTTTAGCCTTTATGCTAAGTACTTTATCTATGAGTATCACCCCCCTTTAAGTAGGGTGACTGGTCATCATCACCTGTGCACTATATGTCCCTCTAAATGCTTACAGATGACTGCAAAGCCTTTCTAGTGATTCCCAGGAGCAGATTTATTGCTCTGGAAATCACAAAACATTAAATTAACCCTTACTATTATTTATAACCATTATTCTGAGTGCATTATCGTCCTATTTTACATTCATTTTTCGCCATTAGTGATTATGTTTCCTGATTAAAAGAGAAAATAATAACAATAACAAGATATGCACTAGCGCCTCAAGATGGAACAGATGGTATTAAACAGAAACTGTCCTATGTTCAACACAGAAAGCTGCAAGAAGAGCTTAAACATACACTCCTGCTATAAATGTGTTACGTCACAAATGTAAATGATATCAAATTGCTCCTGCCCTCAACTCCATAACAAGTTTTTTTTATATACTACCAAAAGATAGTGTGAGATTTAACGCAAAATACTAAATACGAGGAGGGACAGCAAGGGAGATATGATGGATTACTTCAGACCTGGGGTGGTTTTTGTGGTTAATAAAGTGGAGTAAGAGTGTTTGTGTGCGTTTTTTATTCCAAATAAAGAATGCTTCAGTATTTGTGTTCATTTCTTTTGACTTTCAACATAGTGATGGTGGGGTGTCTCATAGACCCCCTACCCATCACTAACATAGGGCTTGATGGCAGCTGTAATTTTTGGCAAATCACAGCTGTCATTTACCCATTAAACTGCCCCAATTGCCTTTGGGAAGAGCTGGGTAAAGCGCCTTGATTTGGAACATCCAATGAATGCGTCAAATTCTGGGGAGGCTTCGGACTGGTATTTTGAGGCTGAGTGCTAAAAGAATCATGGGCCTCTGCAGGCTGAGAACACCAGCGCACCGCCGTGTGCGTTATCTTGGCTAAATATCAAATGAAGGGGCATCCCGTGCCATTTTTTTAAATTATTTGTTTATTATTAAATCAGTGTTGGTGTGTGTGTGTTGACGGCAACCAATCACAGATACTGTCAAAGAAGGCATCTAACTGAAACCAATCACAGGTGTTGGGCGGCGGGATGTAGTGAATATGTGAATATGTATGAGGCTTAATGAGCGGACCTGGAAGCAAGTGTGAGAACAGCTCGGAAGTGCGGTAAGTATGTTTTAACTGGTTAATCACAGTAACACTAGGTGTGCAGTATGGACCCTGAAATTTACCCCAGCACTCATTTTGATATAAATACAGCTAATAGATTGGGGAAGAGCAGGGATTTCAGCAGGGGCGTAACTACAATAGGTGCAGGGGTTGCGATCGCACCCGGGCCCTGCAGCCTAGGGGGGCCCCAAAAGTCCCTTTGGCCTATGGAAAATGACTAATACTACTAAAGATGTGCAATAATTGGGGGCCCCATTGGAGCTTTCGCACCAGGGCCCCTGGGCCTGAAGTTACACCACTGGATTTCAGTCACTTATATGCTTTTTTTAAAAGTAATGAAGTCCAATCTCCTCATTATGTGATTGGCAAAGTTTATTATATTATCATTATAATAAAAATAAATGAAAGTTTAGCTACTTTATAAAGTTTTTTGAATTCTTCTTCTACATATAAAACTTAATTATTAATATGAAAATTGCCATTGGTAAGTTTTACTCCCTACTACCCGACCAGAAATATTCAATGATTTCAGAAGATATCTAATCTTCAAATTTGCTAAATTACTATCTTTAGTTGATGTAAAACACTATGTGAAAAAAAGGCTGCGGTATGTCATATGTAATATTGCTGTAATATGACAAGTTGCAGTGTTTCTGTCTGTCTCACATAAACTCTCCGGAAAATAACATCACTTAGTTGTTGATTTTCTTCATGTTCTTTTAATTCAAAGCATTCTCGTAATTTGTCGTACAAGTGCTTTATATGAATACTAATACCAGTTGGCGTGTTGTCTATATGTATTTCATGAATAATAAATGAAAGTCTTGCCTTAATCTAAAAGGGTCAATACAGTCCACAGCCCGGGGAAAGCTCAATGTTGATTTATGAGGAGCATTTTTGTTTTGCCTCCAGTTCATGAAAGGTGTAATAGGTTGTCTGACAAAGCAAAGGCAGGAAATGAACCCTGGCATCACAGCCGAACCTGATACATCTGCTCCTAATTAATATTCACAGACAGGTGATAAAAGATTTCAAGAAAATTTCTAAAGAATTTTCTTTGTCAAGTTTTGTAACTAAAATTTATATTTTTCATTGAGTATTAAACTTCCTAGAAAAGCAATTATCAACTTAAGATAAATATGGTTGAATAGCTTAAAGGGGTTTTCCCATGAACAAACTTAATTTCAAAATTCATTTGAATCAGTAGATCTTGGAATAGTAATACGTTCCACAATTGAATGTGGTCAAAAATGTTTTTCCTGTGCTGATATAATCTTATATATGTTTCCTTGCTATGTACTGTGTAATGGATGTGTCTGACCGTACAGGGACATGGTCTGATCATACCACATCTCCTGTGCTGAGATAATCTTATATATGTGTCCTTGCTACGTACTGTGTAATGGATGTGTCTGACTGTACAGGGACATGGTCTGATCATACCACATCGCCTGTGCTGAGATAATCTTATATATGTGTCCCTGCTATGTACTGCGTAATGGATGTGTCTGACTGTACAGGGACATGGTCTGATCATACCACATCTCCTGTGCTGAGATAATCTTATATATGTGTCCCTGCTATGTACTGCGTAATGGATGTGTTTGGCCATACAGAGACATGGTCTCATCATGCCACATCTCCTGGGCAGGGGAGGGAGTAAAAGAGTATACAGGCAATACAGCACGAGATAACAGCTGATTCTTTTTTTGAGGCAAAGCATTTACTTGCCTGTTTAACTAAAAAAAAAAACATTTGTGATCCCGTGCTGTAATGTCTGTATATTCTTTTTCGTCCTCCCCTACCCAGCAAATGTGGTATGATCAGACCATGTCCCTGTACGGTGAGACACATCCATTACACAGTACATAGCAGGAACACATATATAAGATTATCTCAGGAAAGGAGATGTGATATGATCAGACCATGTCCCTGTACGGTGAGACACATCCATTACACAGTGCATAGCAGGACACATATATAAGATTATCTCAGGACAGGAACATTTTTTTAAGCACATCCTATAGTGAAAATTACCGTATATACTCGCGTATTAGCCGAGTTTTTCAGCCCAAAAATTGGGCTGAAAAGTCCCCCCCTCGGCTTATACGCGAGTCAATACGGCCCCCTAAAAAGTTTTGCGCCCCCACCTCCCTTTCTGGGCCCCCCCGCATGCAGCGCTGCACATATACATTACCTGTCTAGCAGCTGTCACCCTCCGATGGCGGATCGCGGCTCCCGGCTCCGGGCTCCATCTTCCTCTCTGTCTTCCTGATTGTCAGGTGACCGGCTGGCGTCGCGATGACGTCATCGCGCTGCGCCCCGGTCACACAGCAGGAAGACAGCGAGGAAGATGGAGCCCGGAGCCGGGAGCCGCGATCCGCCATCGGAGGGTGACAGCTGCTAGACAGGTAATGTATATGTGCAGCGCTGCATGCGGGGGGGCCCAGAAAGGGAGGTGGGGGCGCCAAATTATGAGGGGGGCCCTGCTGGGGCCCTGTATACTACCACTGGGGCTATATACTACCACTGGGGCTGTATACTACCACTGGGGCTGTATACTACCACTGGGGCTGTGTGTATACTACCACTGGGGCTATATACTACCACTGGGGCTGTATACTACCACTGGGGCAGAATATACCACTGGGGCTGCTGTATACTACCACTGGGGCTGTGTGTATACTACCACTGGGGCTGTATACTACCACTGGGGCTGTGTGTATACTACCACTGGGGCTATATACTACCACTGGGGCTGTATACTACCACTGGGGCAGAATATACCACTGGGGCTGCTGTATACTACCACTGGGGCTGTGTGTATACTACCACTGGGGCTGTATACTACCACTGGGGCTGTGTGTATACTACCACTGGGGCTATATACTACCACTGGGGCTGTATACTACCACTGGGGCAGAATATACCACTGGGGCTGCTGTATACTACCACTGGGGCTGTATACTACCACTGGGGCTGTATACTACCACTGGGGCTGTATGTATACTACCACTGGGGCTATATACTACCACTGGGGCTGTATACTACTACTGGGGCTGAATATACCACTGGGGCTGCTGTATACTACCACTGGGGCTGTATACTACTACTGGGGCTGTATACTACTACTGGGGCTGCTGTATACTACCACTGGGGCTGTATACTACCACTGGGGCTGTATATACTACTGGGGCTGCGTGTATACTACCACTGGGGCTGTATATACCACTGGGGCTGCTGTATACTACCACTGGGGCTGAATATACCACTGGGGCTGCTTTATACTACCACTGGGGCTGTATACTACTACTGGGGCTGCTGTATACTACCACTGGGGCTGTATACTACCACTGGGGCTGTATATACCACTGGGGCTGCTGTATACTACCACTGGGGCTGAATATACCATGGGGCTGCTGTATACTATTACTGGGGCTGTATACTACTACTGGGGCTGCTGTATACTACCACTGGGGCTGTATACTACCACTGGGGCTGTATATACCACTGGGGCTGCTGTATACTACCACTGGGGCTGAATATACCACTGGGGCTGCTGTATACTACCACTGGGGCTGTATACTACTACTGGGGCTGCTGTATACTACCACTGGGGCTGTATACTACCACTGGGGCTGTATATACCACTGGGGCTGCTGTATACTACCACTGGGGCTGAATATACCACTGGGGCTGCTGTATACTACCACTGGGGCTGTATACTATTACTGGGGCTGCTGTATACTACCACTGGGGCTGTATACTACCACTGGGGCTGTATATACTACTGGGGCTGCGTGTATACTACCACTGGGGCTGTATATACCACTGGGGCTGCTGTATACTACCACTGGGGCTGAATATACCACTGGGGCTGCTGTATACTACCACTGGGACTGTATACTACCACTGGGGCTGTATACTACCACTGGGGCTGTATACTACCACTGGGGCTGTATATACTACTGGGGCTGCGTGTATACTACCACTGGGGCTGTATATACTACTGGGGCTGCGTGTATACTACCACTGGGGCTGCTGCTGTATATACCACTGGGGCTGCTGCTGTAACACTGCTGGGGCCTGTATATACCACTGGGGAGGCTGCTGTATACCACACTGCTGGGGGCTGTATACCTGTGCTGGGGTCCACCCTCGGCTTATACACGAGTCAATAAATTTTCCCAGGTTTTGGGGGCAAAAGTAGGGGGGTCGGCTTATACACGGGTCGGCTTATACACGAGTATATACGGTATTATCATTCCAAGACTTATTGATTGAAATGAGTTTTAAAATTAACTTTGTTTGTGGAAAAACCCCTTTACCTATCCCTTTAAAAAAAAACACTGAGGCCAGCAAAGTAATACAATAATAAAATGACTAGACTTATCTATTAATGTCCTGCTACTCCTCAGTAGCATGGCCCTGGACCTTGCCGGTCTCTTGCTTTTACCTTCCGAGAGCATGTGACCACTGCAACCAATCAGTGTCATGTGTAGACTGCTCTATAGTCTCTGTGAATTGCTTTGTGTCACATGTGGACTGCTCTGAAGTACTTAAATGGAGTTAATTTCCATTATTCCATAAAGTGTTAGCTTCTGTGGCTCTTCAGTACCAGTTGCTGAGTGAATCAGGTGATGTGGTTGTCCACTCCCCCAGTCTTTAAGTAGTCCCATGACTCATCAGCTACTGTTGCTGATAGAGTTCATTCTCTGCAAACACTGTGATCTGTGTCAATGCTGAATGCTATTCTGCCAAAGCCTTCTTGTTTGTTGCTTCTTGGAGATCGCCATCTTTCTGGGAGTTGCTGTGCTTATCCCACTCCCTGGCTGGAGACAAGGGTGTGTTAGTCTAGGGATGGTTAAGAGCAGGGCAAGGGTGGCAGCCCAGACATCCTCACTTTTAGAGGTACTTCTGGAAACAGTCAGCTAGGGACCCCCAGTCTAAAGGTCAGACTATTTCCTCTGACTGCAATGAATGAAAAGAGACAGGAAGCGCTCCCATAGAGGAGACCCGGTATGTTATTTTGGGGTGGTTTAGAGGGGTGTGCGGGGGGACTCTCACCTGTGCCAGTTGTGTCGCCTCCGCACAACTTGAGTGAAAGCTTCCACTGGGTTCTCCTGATGCCCGCACTGATCGACGCTGCTCCTCCGCTTCCACGTCACATGGGGTGGAATCAGATGATCTGTGTGTCACAGGGCTCCTACGTCACCGCAGGTCCTATGGCTCCACACCGTCCTCTGTTTAAAATTCTCTGCAAACCGCAGCTCTGGTAACCACACACCCGGAGGTTGAGAGAGTTTTGCAATAAAGAAAGGGTTCCTCAGTAGGAGCGCAGATTCACTTAGGAGATGAGTGGAAATCTGGTCTAAACAACTTTAATACCACAACGCGTTTCCACAATGGATAGTTGTGTTTCTTCAGGTGGATTTACACTATCTACCTGAGGAAGACAACTATCCATTGTGGAAACGCATTGTGGTATTAAAGTTGTTTAGACCAGATTTCCACCCATCTCCTAAGTGAACCTGCGCTCCTACTGAGGAACCCTTTCTTTATTGCAATAGTTCCCCTGACTGTCTTTTGCCCATCACAGCCATCCTGCTACCTAATCCCTTTGTCCGTCACAACCACCCATGACAATCACAGGTTGTAACAATGTTCAAAGCATCACCCCTGCAGCCACCCATTGTCTGCATCCTGACACATCTTTTTTACCAGATCATGCCAATTTCTGAAAGAAGCCGAAGCAGGAATACCAGTATAGTCCGTTAAGGAATCCATAATTTTTTTTTGAAGCTTAAGATATCTATACAGATTATTTTGACTGTAATTATCATTGCATAGTTTTGAGTGAATGCAGCTGATGTCGTCATATCAGAATTATGCTCTGTAGACGTGGATGCGTATTTAATATGGTTTTACAATGTGTCTGTAAAAATTATTGCCTGTCCATGATTTTTTGATAAGCTGTCTGGAAAAAATAAAGTCAAGTTGAAAACCCTACATACTCTTAAATAAAAATGCATTGTAGTAAAACACTTGTGACCCCTTAGCAGTATGTACCCCATTATTTCTTCTAGAATGGACACTGATATATAAATGAGGTACCTGCAATTTCTCAAAAAAGCCCTTGATAACTGAATTGTGTGTGATACATATGCTCTGTCAGAAAGATTTACATGAAACGAACACATACATCTAAAAAACATTTCAAGACATATAGAAATAAAAAAAAATGTCTGCAGAAACACAGACACACACAATATACAGTTTCAGACTTGCTATATAATTTCATACTGTGAGAAAATCTGACCAACCTCGCATGAGAAGTAGCCGGTTTTGAGATATTGCCACGAATTAAGTATTTTATTAGATTTTCTTTTCAATCAATCTCACATTTCAGTGGTTGTATTACAAGCCCTTAAATAACGCAGCTCGGCCATGTGTCTCGAATTCAGCCTTCTGCCTTTGATTGTGGAAATCATGGAAATGCCTGTGATCTGAGGGCAGAGTTGCCATCCCAATGAGATCATACTGTACTTAAATGTCTTCAACTTTTGCCGTCATGATTTAGCAAAAATGAAGTATGAAGTTCTTTTAGCATCTGGCAGGCCTTTTGATGTCAGACTCGCTGCTGAGGGACTGCTAACTGAACTGAATGCTTTAAGAACGCCAATTTACTCAGCTGGTTGCAAAGCCTTTGACCTTACTAGTGGAACTTGGCAAATCAGTGCATACATTTATGTTTAGCATTCTGACAAGATTCAGGAAAATGCTTTGTGGCTTTTAGTCACAATTTTTTCTTTTTCTTTTACCATATACCAGTCGGCATTTTAAACATTGGTCTTTCTTCAAAAGCCAACAAGGCTAGTTAATTAAGCCTAAGAGGTTATGAACTGTTGGCAGTTAATAAGTCATAAAATTCCTCAATAAAACAGAATGCTAGATTCCATCTCAGTGACAAGAAGTACAAAGAACTGGTGTACGAAATATCTAATTGTACAAAAGAACTGGGATTTCTCAATAGCTGCTCATCTGGAGTCTCCAGGTGCTCTTGCTTGGGTTTCCTGAATTCAAGAAGCCATTTGCAAAAGGAAAAATAAGTGCATTAAATAGTTATTTGCATTAACGTCCAGGAAGCAGTGGCCTAAGCGAGAAGACAAAAGAAATACAAACTTAGCAGAGCAACATAGTCAAGGAACAAGGTTTTCCTAAAGGTCAATATGAGTAAAGGCCCCTTTATACGTCGCAATATCGTTCCGATATTGCATACAATTTCACGGGAGCGCGCACGTTTTTGGCACTTGTCCAACATCGCATAGGAGATGTTACACAAGGAGATATCGGCAGGCAACGCAACTACAATCTAGTGCGCCCCTTTTTCACACTGTGTCTGAGCAGCTCAGGGAACGACCAATTAACATTGGAGTGAATAGGGGAAGTTGCGCTCCAAATCGTAGTTGCGCTGTCACACAGCACGATCCTGTCACATCACCTAGCCAATATTGCACGGTTGGAGAGCATGCACAATCCCAATACGATATTGAAGTTGCATCGTTTTTGAGTCGTGTTGCCCTTTTGCACGGCCCAACTCACCAACGATAACAACTGCAACGGGCGTACCACGTGACTTTTTATCGTAGTTGCATTGCGATATCGCGACGTGTAAAGCGGCCTTTAGAAGTATCATAGCAGACCTGATCGGACATTCTTAGAAACCTCAAATTGTATGTTGTTCAACTAAAGGAAAATCAAATGATAATTTTTTTCTTCCTTCATCCTCTTCATAGAGGCACCTATTTTTGTTTTGATGTTCCAGAAGAGGTTAGGATTGTTTCTTAAAGTCCCACTCTTGTTTGTAACATTCAGGTCTAATTGCATTGCATGATTACCCCTAATTTTCTCATCCTTCTCTGGATCTTTAAATTGCATGAGATTACAAAATTGTCCATTGGGACTGTAAGCCGTAGTAAAGTTGAGTTGTCAAACAAACCTGAACTGACATGACATGTTGTTTGATCTTCTCAAGAGCACAGCAATTGTATGTTTTCCTATTAGAATTTATTTTTATGTAGTGCTTATCCTAATTTTTTTTTTGTGGGGGGAGCTGGAATTGGCCTTGGTATACGATTAAATATAAATACTGCTTGGACAGGTGGCTTGGATCCTCCTTTGGGAGAGTTAGAATATCTCACAGCATACAGGTTAGTGTTGAATTCCAGCGAGTTTTATAAAAAGCTGCTTGACTGGAAAAAAAAGTCTTAAAAACCAATAGTAAAACTTGGAAAAACAAACAGGTACAAATTTCTCAAATACCAGAAGCACTGGCAATTGGAAAATATGTGAAAATCTTTGCTATTTTTAATCGTTGGTTATAAGCTATGCTTGTTTTGTTTGTTCTTTAAAACTGACTGAAAAAAAAATGCTCTCACCTAGCTTAGGTCATATTCTTAAATGCAAATCTATTACTTAGGTAATAATAAGTACAATTAAAACAATATGTGTGCTTCCATATGTTCTCCCTGTGTTTGCGTGGGTTTCCTCCGGGCACTCTGGTTTCCTCCTACATTGTAAAGACATACTGATAGGATGTTTAGATTGTGAGCTCTAAGAGAGACAGCATTACTGATGTATGTAAAGTGCTATGGAATTAATAGTGCTATATAAATGAATAAATATTATTATTATTACCATACCACATCTTAGCTCTCAATAAATTAAATATTTTAGTTGCAATTCTTTATGGATTATTACATAGTAAAATGTGTTGAGAACAATAAAACAAAAGTCATTACTGTAAACCAAAATTAATATCCCATGGAGATCTAGATTTGGAATGATACTCAAAATCAAATTGGGAAATCAAAGTACGGGCTGATCCAACTTCCGTGGAAATGCCTCAAGACAAGGAAATGAGTCTCAGTAATGTAAAAAACATCAGTCAACTCGTGGACAGTCGGTGGTGCAACATGGCATTGGTGGATAGAACAAGATATGATTTCCCAGATGTGTTTGATTGGATTCAGGTCTGGGCAATGGGTAGGCCAGTCCATAGCATTAAAGCCTTCATCATGTAGGAACTGATGACACACTTCAACCACATGAGTCGTAGCACTGTTATGCATCAGAAGGAACTCAGCGCCCACTGCACCTCTATATGGTCTCACAATGAGGAACTAATCCCAGTAGCCAATGGCAGTCAGGGTACCACTGGCTATATTATGGAGGACTTTGCGTCCCTCCAAAAAATACCTCCCCACTCCATTACTGATGCACTGCCAAACTGGTTATGCTGGAAGATGTTGCCGGCAGCAGAACATTCTCCATGGCGTCTCCAGACCCTGCCCGGTCTATCACATGTGTTCAGTGTGAACCTGCTCTTATCCGTGAAGAGCACAGGGCCAAAAATTCGAATCTGCCAATCTTTGTGTTCTCTGGCAGATGCCAATCACCATGCATGAAATTGGGCTGTTAGGTGATCTTACAAAGTATTGATTCAGATGACTGAATACAAATGCACATCACAAATTTCAAATTTAGATTATTAAATATTAAACAAACTATGTATCAGTTCATTTACACTTCACAAGCACTTGCTGCTTAGTATTGGAACATCATTATTATTTATTTCATGGCACTTTCCATATGAATCACATAAAATCTCCAGAAAATACATTTATTTGTGGATGTATTGTGAAAAAATGTAAGTGCTATGAATAGTTTTTCAAGGCACTGTACAGAGTTTTTTTATGTTGTGTTTTATTTTTTACTTTAAAAGCTAAATTTATTTAGAATCTTTAAACATTCACTGATAACAATGCATAATAAAGAACTTGTCCAATCATATTTCAGAAAAGCCAAAAAAAAGTAAAATAAATAAAATAAAGTACCGGTATATGAACTTTACCGCTCTTCTTATACTGATCTTCGGCATCTATGCCATCTGAGTCATTCCAGAGGGGTATGTGACTGCAGCAGTCAATTACCGGAAAATATTATAATGAGAAATATTTTTTTTTTTATCGAACATAAAAGGCCTATACATAAAAATGTGATAAACAGCTTACTAATTATATTAAAGCACCACCCCAGCATTTTTTTTATTTCACCGTCAGAGTGGTGTTTTAAATGTAAGTCATCTGCCCCCTGTCTTATACTCTTCCTCCAGCATCTTCATCTTCTCTCGCCATCACTCCTGTCTGTCTCCAGCAGTTTGCGGCCTGCCGCTGCTCCAGTGTTTCATGGAGCATGCTGGGATCACAAATTAATACAACTCTATGAGATTTCATTCTGTCCTCATTCTGGATCTTATAGACTTGCTTTGAGAGCTTGTGATGTAACTTCTGACTTTCAGCCAGTCAGAAGTTATGTCACAAGATAGCGCTGCAGGATCAAAGCGGTGACGAAAAAAGGTGAAGACACTGGAAAGTGAGTAGTAACTCCTTCACCCCGACAATATTCCCTTTTTTATTTTCTTCTCCCCTTCTTCCAAGAGCCATAACTTTTTAATTTTTCCATAAATATAAACATATGAGGACTTGTTTTTTGCAGGACAAGTTGTACTTTTCAATGAAATAATTTATTTTACCATATAGTGTACAGGAAAATTTGAAAAGGATCCAAGCGTGGTGGAATTCCAAAATAAACGTGCAATTGTATGTTTTGTTTTTTGGGTTTTTTATTCATCACGTTAACTTTATGGTAAAACTGACATGACGGTGTGATGCCTCAGAGTGGTACGAGTTTGTAGATACCAAACATGTATACTTTTATCTAAGTGGTGAAAAAAAACCTCATAACTATGTAAAAAACTGAACTGTACTTTTGCCCCATGTTCTGTGATCCATAGCGTCCTCATTTTTCGGGAGGTGCAGACGAAGATGTAATGTTGCCTTCATCCAAAGGTGGTGCTCTCGATGTCTGAGAGAGCTCAACACCAGCAGCATTGTCCACTTGAAAACCAAGTGACGACCTGCCAATCACACTGCCTGTTGCGGGTAAAGAGGTGGAAGGTGTACATCCAAAAGCATGTGTGACAGCTGTCCCCACAGTCACAGATGAAGAGCACACGGATGCACTTGATGGGGAAGATGGTGGTAGGCCTGCCCCGCTAGCCCGCATTCTAACACGGTGAGCTTCCCACTGCGACTTGTGCTTCATGTCCATGTGGCGGTTCATACATGAAGTACTCAAGCTAGTGAGTATTTGGCATCTACTCAGAAATTGGTGACAAATCTTGCAGATGACATGAGTTGGAGATCCTTGGTGATGTCAAAAAAGGCCCAGGCTAGGCAAGGCTTAGAGCCCATGCGAGCTGCAGAGCCAGCACGACTTCCGCTCAGAGGCAGAGTTGTGGCTGCGGATGCAGTTGTTGGCGTGCTTCCAGTGCTCCTTCTATGTCCAGGAAGGCGCAACTTAACCTCATCGTCAGTAGCATCCTCCTCCTCCTCCTGTGCTGACCTCATTGAAGCCCACTCAGTCCGAATCTTCTCCCCCTGCAACCTCCAAATAGCCATCATCTACCGCCCCCCTGGACCCACCGCCTGCTTCCTTGACCACTTCACCACCTGGCTACTTCACTTCCTCTCCACTGACATCCCCTCCATCATCATGGGCGACTTCAATATCCCCATTGACACTCCCCGCCCAGCCGCCTCCAACCTTCTTTCCTTGACCACTTCCCTAGGGCTCTCCCAATGGTCCTCCTCTCCCACCCACGAACAAGGCCACATGCTTGACCTCATCTTTACCCGCCTTTGCTCCCTCTCTAACCTCACAACCTTGGTACTCACACTGTCCGACCACCATCTCTTGACCTTCTCCGCCCTCTCCTCCCCTGCCACACTGCCCCCTCTCCGCAAACTTGATCACCCTCGCCGAAACCTAAAATATCTTGATCTTCCTTTATTCTCTGAATCACTCCTCCCTCTCACCGACCTACCCTGCGCTGACGACATTGACATTGCCACCACCCTATACAACACCACCATAATGAACGCTCTCGACCTAGCTGCCCCCTCACTCTCCATGCTCCACGCATTAACAGGCAACCTTGGACACCACCCTCACTAAAAACCTGAGACGGGCGTCCAGAGTCGCCGAGAGGAGATGGAAAAAGTCTCACACCCCCGAGCACTTTGCTCTGTTCAAGCAATCCATCACTGACTTCAAGACTGCACTCGCTACCGCCAAGCAAGTGTTCTTCTCTCATCCCTTATAACCTCTCTGTCCCACAACCCCAAACAGCTCTTCAAAACTTTCAACTCCTTACTTCGCCCACCTGCTCCTCCCCCTTCTCCCCTCATCTCTGCTGAAGACTTTGCGACCTTCTTCAAGGAGAAGATCGACAAGATCAGAAGCAGCTTCGGTCCACTATCCCCACAACTCCCCTTCCCACCTACACTGCCCTCCTCCTCCATCAGCCACTTCCCCCCCATAACTGAAGACCAACTCTCCTCCCTCCTGTCAAAATCACACCTCACCCCCAGTGCCCACGACCCGCTCCCATCCCACCTCATTCCCAACCACACCTCCATTTTCATCCCAGCCCTCACCCACCTGTTTAACCTTTCACTTAGCACTGGTACCTTCCCCTCGGCCTTCAAACACGCCCTAATCACGCCCATCCTAAAAAAAACCTCACTTGACCCTACCTCTGTCTCTAACTATCGCCCCATAGCTCTTCTCCCATTCGCCTCTAAGCTACTTGAACAACACGTCCACTCCGAACTGTCCTCTCACCTCTCCTCGTGCTCCTACTTCGACCGCCTACAGTCCGGCTTCCGACCCCTCCATTCCACCGAAACAGCCCTGACCAAAGTCACCAACGACCTACTGACCGCCAAGAACAAACACCACTACTCCATCCTGCTACTCCTTGACCTGTCTGCCGCCTTCGACACGGTTGACCACTCCCTTCTTCTCCGGATCCTGGAATCCCTTGGCATCACCCACCTTGCCCTCTCCTGGATCTCCTCATACCTAGCAGACCGGACCTTCAGCGTCTCCCACTCCCACACCTCCTCCTCACCCTACCCCCTTTCTGTCGGAGTCCCCCAAGGTTCCGTCCTGGGACCCCTACTTTTCTCCATTTACACTCTCGGCCTAGGGCAACTCATCGAGTCCCATGGCCTCCAGTACCACCTCTACGCCGACGACACCCAAATCTACCTGTCCGGCCCTGACATCACCTCCCTACTCTCGAAAATCCCTCAATGCCTTTCCGCCATCTCATCCTTCTTCTCTGCTCGCTTCCTTAAACTCAACATGGACAAAACTGAATTCATAGTCTTCCCCCCAAGAAATTTCACCCCACCTCCCAACCTATCCATCTGCATCAACGACTGCGCCCTCTCCCCAGTCCCCCAAGCCAAGTGCCTCGGGGTAATCCTTGACTCCTCCCTATCCTTCAAACCCCACATCGAGGCCCTCACCACATCCCTCCGGCTCCAGCTCAAGAACATCTCACGGATCCGCTCCTTCCTCACCCACGACACCGCTAAAACACTCATCCATGCTCTTATCATCTCCCGCCTTGACTACTGCAACCTCCTTCTCAATGGCCTCCCGGCTAACTCCCTCACACCTCTCCAGTCTATCCTCAACTCCGCTGCCCGACTCATCTATATGTCCTCCCGCTACTCCCCTGTCTCCCCCCTCTGCCAAGCCCTTCACTGGCTCCCCGTCTCCAAGAGATCCCAATTCAAAACACTAACCATGGCGTACAAAGCCATACACAACCTGGCCCCACCGTACATCTCCGACCTGGTCTCCCGATACCTACCCTCACGCAACCTCCGCTCCTCCCAAGAACTCCTCCTCTGCTCCCCCCTCATCACCTCTTCACACAACCGAGTCCAGGACTTCTCCCGGGCATCTGCCTTACTCTGGAACTCCCTACCTGAACACGTCAGACACTCTCCTGCCCTGAGAAGCTTCAAGTGTCACCTGAAGACTCACCTGTTCCGTCAAGCCTACAACCTGCCATGAGACCCAGGCGACCGCCCCATACCTGACATTCCCCCATCCTACTGTATCCTAACCCACCCCTCATAGACTGTGAGCCCTCGTGGACAGGGTCCCTGCCCCTCCTGTACCTGTACGTCCTGATCGCCTAGATTTAGTGTACTTGTTCTTGTCTCCCTCATCCTCATGTAAAGCGCCATGGAACCTAATGGCGCTATATAAATAAATAATAATAAAAATTGACTGGCTGACTGTGTGTTGACAGTAAGTGGGATCTCCAACCTCATCATCATCCTCTGTGTTCTCACACCCCTCATCCTCAGAGACAACCTCTTCCTGCCTTGACCGATAACTTAATTTGTCAATCAAATCCGGTATCTGAGTCTCATCAGCATCATCCTCCTGATGTCCACCAACTGTATGTACTGTTAGGGAATGAGGGTCTGCATAAAGGTCAGAAGCTTTTTCATCTGGGCCTGGGTCTGACTCACAAAGCTTCTGGGCATCAGGACAGATCATTAACTCGTCTGGGCTCACTGCAGCTTTGGTGCAGACCTCTGATTCCCAGGCTATTGTGTGACTGAACAGCTCTGCAGACTCAAACATATCTGTTACCCCAGACTGAGTAGGGCGGCTGGACACTTGGGAGCTTGGAAGAATCAAGTGTGATTGGTCTGACACCTCAGATGACTGGAGGGTTTGTGATGTAGAAGTTGAGGTGGAGGAGAGGCCACTTGATGGAGCACTTGACATCCATTCATGCACCTGCTGTTTTTGTGCCTCACTTCCAAGTGGTATCGATGGTCGTGTCCGTAAGAAAGGGAACATATCCGATTGGCCACAGAAAGAAGTAGACATCTTACTTTGGCTGGAAGATTGTCTTTTTTCAGCAGATGTTAATGTAGCTTTAACATCTACACCACGGACACAAACTTTTTTTCCCTTTCCACCACCCCTACTCCCATTTCCACCAGCAGCAGGCCTTTTGCCACTCATTTTGTATGTGAAAAAATTGGGATCAGTACAGTTGTTTTACAAAAAAAAGTTAATGTCAATCAAGCAGAGGTGACTGAACCAACACTGCTACTAGGCCCAAAGTGAGACCTGGCGCTAAAGTAGATTGTATTAAAAGTGGCCTCCACTAATAGTTTTTGTCACGCTTCGACTTGACCAGAAGTCAGATGTGGCCAAGGTGCAGTTGAAAATTACTAGGAAGTACACTGGCGGTATAGCTTTTCACAAGTTCGGGGTTGTTGCCCCTCATCAGTGTGGCGCAGGATTCTGGCTGGGTGGGAGCAATGCTTGATAGACAGACATCACAAAGCACCCACTGACCTTGTGGAGACCAGTAAAGAATAACACTGCGGGCACCAGTTAAAGCACTCAAACACAGTGAAACCCAAGGTGCATTGCAACCCCGAAACAGCTGTCTGTGGTTGGATACCTAGTCTATGGTAAACCCTGGCCATATCTTCAAGCTCGCAAGGGCTGGATAGTGACTTAAGGGCTACTAATACCCTGGGCTAAGTCCTTCCCTGGTGGGATAACTGGCTGGTGTCCATGTTGTAGACTCTTACCCGAGGCTCCATGGACTTCATCTGCATATTCAAATTCTAGGGAGCAATGCACCTTGGGTTTCACTGTGTTTGAGTGCTTTAACTGGTGCCCGCAGTGTTATCCTCCACTGGTCTCCACAAGGTCAGTGGGTGCTTTGTGATGTCTGTCTATCAAGCATTGCTCCCACCCAGCCAGAATCCTGTGCCACACTGATGAGGGGCAACAACCCCGAAACAGCTGTCTGTGGTTGGATACCTAGTCCATGGTAAACCCCTGGCCATATCTTCAAGCTCGCAAGGGCTGGATAGTGACTTAAGGGGTACTAATACCCTGGGCTAGGTCTTTCCCTGGTGGGATAACTGGCTGGTGTCCATGTTGTAGACTCTTAACCGAGGCTCCATGGACTTCATCTGCATATGTATTAGCTCTGTAGCTGAATGGGATAGTAAAATTGTGAGTTTTGACTGTATGGCGCCCACAGCAGCAGCGGTGCCGTCTGACACACAGCTACAGCAATGTCCAAATGGTGGCGATGAAGAAAATGGCCGGGTCTTATAGGACAAAGACATGTAACATACACAGCCAATGATGCCGGACCTTGCTTGTGCAAAACATGCCCTTTACTGTGTTTCACTGTGATTGGCTCAAAGCCTGCTCTGCCCCACTCTACATGCAATCTGGAGAGAAAAAAAAAGGGCTCCATCACTTCAGCAGCACTGATCTGAACCCCGCCCCCCCCCCCCCCCCCCCCCGTACACTACACACTGAAAATGGATATTAACATTGAAGATCAGTATTAGTGTGAAAAGCCAGGTATGCTTTTGGTGACCGAAGCATTATTGAACATAACTTTGAAATGCCAAATTTGAGGCTAATTGTTCTAATTAGACGAATGACTCGAACACCACCCAAAACAGGTCGAATTTGAGATTGGCGAACATTTAAAATCGAACATCGCTCATCTCCAGTCATCACATGCCTGTGTCAGCTGATAAAGATTACTGGTAAATAGCTCAAGGAGTGAAAAGTTCAGTGTGTATTCCTATTTCAAAAAAGGGAGATGCGATTAATTGTGGAAACTATCTGACTATTGGGCTCATACAACATATCAGCAAAATACTGCTGAAAATCCTACAAAGACAGCTACAGCCTTACTTTGACACAGAGTTGCCAGAGGAACATGCAGGATTCAGAAAAGGCATAGGAGCAAGATATGTAATTGCTAACATGAAAATGATAATGGAAAAGGCCAAGAATACAACAAGGAGCTCTATTTTTGCTTCATCAACCACAGCAAAGCCATCAGACTTTGTTGATCACCACAAACTGTACAAATATCATGAAGGATATGGGTGTGCCAAAACATCTGATCATCCTCATTAGGAACCTTTACATCACCCAAGCAGCAACAGTCAATATGAAAATACAGGGCATAGCATGGTTCAAGTTAGAGAGAGGCGAAGACAAGGCTGCATCCTGTCACCATTTCTCTTCAATTCATATGTAGAAGCTATTTTCAGCATGGCGGGATTTGTCAAAAAAGAAGCAGGAATCAAACTTGGTGGAAGAATCATCAACAATCTAAGATATGGAGACGTTATAACACTGATAGCAATAAGTGTACATGGAGTCATGGACTTATTACGGAGTGTCAAGATGGAAAGCTCGAACATACGACTGCTACTTAGCACAAAAAAGACAAAGCGTTTGACTACTGCCAGGTACAACAGGAACATATTTGAAATGGACAATGAAGTACTAGAGATGGTAAAGGACTTGAACCTACTCAGATCAATAATCACTCAAGATGCAGCAATGACACCAGAAGTCAATAAGAGAATAGCTATGGAAAAATCAACAATGAAGTCACCAGACAATGTCTTCAAATTAAGGATCATTTCACAGGCAACGAAGACATGGTTCGTACATAGTCTGGTCTTTTCTGCAGTAACACATTGAAGTGAAACATAGATAAAGAAACAAGATAGAAGAATCAACGCCTTAGAAATGTGGTTCTGAAGAAGGATGTTATCAATATCATGGATGGCAAGCAGAGCAAACAAATCAAGCCAGACGTGTCACTTGAAGCTAGGATCGCCAAGCTACAACTTTCCTACTTTGGACACTTCATATGAAGAGTAAAATCACTAGAGAAGGACATTATAATAGGAAGAATAGAAGATACAAGGTGAAGAGGAAGACCAGCAACCCTATGGCATGATACTGCCAAGATAACGGCGGAGAAGACATTGGTGGACATATCTAGGCTTGCGCTAGATCCATCTTCCTACAGAGCTTTCAACCATCAGGTTGCTTTGGCTCGAAATCAAGCTGAAGGCTCATAAATAATAATAAAGTGTCTTTAAAAGGAATAAGTCAAGTTTCAGTCCTTTGTATTGACTACACATAAAATTAGATATTCTCTGAGATGTCTTTTTTCTAAGCTAAACAAGGCTAAGTTTTCCAACTTCTCATCATATGGGAGGCCTTCCATTTCTCGTAATAATCTAGTTGTTCACCTTTCAACTGACTCTAATCTACTATATAATCTCCTAATTGTGTTTGTCTGATGCCGAAATCGCACGCCAGCGCTCATTGGTTGCCACCAGCCGTGCCAACTAATGAGCGCCGCATATGCAAACAGCTGCGCGCATTCAAAATTAGAATATTATACAGTAGCTGTGATCTGGCAACAGTGACGCATAGGCATCGCTATCGGCAGGCTACATGCGAACAGCCACGGCGACCCCCGGCACCGTTACCTGCTGCCTCCCTCCTTGCCTCCCCCCTCACCACCCGCTGTTCTCACCCGTCCTCTCCCTGTACAGCGGTCATGTGACAGGGCGGGCTGATGTGATGTCACACAGCCCTCCCTGTCACATGACCGCTGTAAACAGTGCGACGCTGAAGAAGACGGGTGAGAACAGAGGGGGGCGAGGGGGATCTTTCCCCCCCACAGCCATCCTGCCACCCCCCGGCTCCATCCTGAGCCCCCCCGACTCCATCCTGCCCCGCTCGCGCCATCCTGCCCCGCTCGCATCCATCCTGCCCCCTGCATCCATTTTGCCCCCCCGCATCCATCCTGCCCCCACCTCCATCCTGCCCCCCTGCCTCCATCCTGCTCCCCGCATCCATCCTGCCCTCCCACCTCCATGCTGCCCCATGCATCCATCCTGCCCCCGCCTCCATCCTGCACCACCCGCATCCATCCTGCCCCCCCCGCATCCATCCTGCTCGCCCGGCTCCATCCTGCCCCGCTCACTCCATCCTGCCCCGCTCTCTCCATCCTGCCTCACTCGCCACCATCCTGCCCCCCTGCCACCATCCTGCCCCCCACCACCATCCTGTGCCCCGCAACCATGCTGGCCCCCGCCACCATCCTGCCCCCGCCTCCATCCATCCTGCCCCCCCGCATCCATCCTGCTCCCCAGCATCCATCCTGCCCCACCGCATCCATCCTGCCCCGCTGAATCCATCCTGCCCTGCTCGCTCCATCCTGCCCCACTCGCTCCATCCTGCCCCGCTCGCTCCATCCTGCCCCACTAGCTCCATCCTGCCCCACTCGCTCCATCTTGCCCCGCTCGCTCCATCCTGCCACGCTCGCTCCATCCTGCCCTGTTTGCTCCATCCTGCCCCACTTGCCACCATCCAGCCCCCAGGCTCCATCCTTCCCCCCTGGCTCCATGCCCTGCCGGCTCCATCCTGCCCCACCGCCTCTATCCTGCCGCCTTGGCTCCATGCCCTGCCGGCTCCATTATGCCCCCCCGCCTCCATCCTGCCCCCTTGGTTCCATGCCCTGCTGGCTCCATCCTGCCCCCCTCCCCTGGCTCCATCCTGCTCCCTCGCCTCCATCCTGCTCCCCGACCTTCATCCTGCCCCCCTGCATCCGTCCTGCCCCCCTGCATCCATCCTGCTCCCCCCGCATCCATCCTGCTCCCCCCGCATCCATCCTGCCCCCCTCCTCCTTCCTGCCTCCTGCATCCATCTTGTCCCCCGCATTCATCCTGTCCCGCCGCACCCATCTTGCTCCCCCAGCTCCTTCCTGCCCCACTCGCTCCATCCTGCTCCCCCCACCACCATCCTGCCCCGCCGGCTTCATCCTGCCCTGATCGCTCCATCCTGCCCCCCCGCCACCATCCGGCCCCCTGGCTCCATCCTGCCCCCCTGGCTCCATGCCCTGTCGGCTCCATCCTGCCGCCCTGGCTCCATGCCGCCTCCATCCTGCCCCCCACCATCCATCCTGCCCCCCTGGCTCCTTTCCCTGCCAGCTCCATCTTGCCCCCCACCCCGGCTCCATCCTGCTCCCCTTCCCCGGCTCCATCCTGCCCCCTGGCTCCATTCCCTGCCGCCTCCATCCTGCCCCCTGCATTCATCCTGCCCACCTGCATTCATCCTGCCTCCGCATCCATCCTGCCCTCCCACCTCCATCCTGCACCACCCGCCTCCATCCTGCCCCCTGCATCCATCCTGCCCCCCCACATCCATCCTGCCCCGCTCGTTCCATCCTGCCCCGCTCGCTCCATCCTGCCCTGCTCGCTCCATCCTGCCCCACTTGCTCCATCCTGCCCCGCTCTCTCCATCCTGCCCCGCTCGCCACCATCCTGCCCCCCGTCACCCTCCTGCCCCCACCACCATCCTGCCCCCCGCCACCATGCTGCACCCCGCCACCATCCTGCCCCCCCTCCATCCTGCCCCCCCGCATCCATCCTGCCCCTCCACACCCATCCTGCCCCGCTCGTTCCATCCTGCCCCGCTCGCTCCATCCTGTCCCGCTCGCTCCATCCTGCCCCACTCGCTCCCTCCTGCCCCGCTCGCTCCATCCTGCCCCACTCGCTCCATCCTGTCCCGCTCGCTCCATCCTGCCCCACTCGCCACCATCCTGCCCCCCCACCACCATCCAGCCCCCCGGCTCCATGCCCTGCCGGCTCCATCCTGCCCCACCGCCTCTATCCTGCTGCCTAGGCTCCATGCCCTGCCGGCTCCATCCTGCCCCCCAGCTTCCATCCTTCCCCCCCTGGTTCCATGCCCTGCCGGCTCCATCCTGTCCCCCTCCCCGGCTCCATCCTGCTCCACCAGCTCCATCCTGTTCCCCCGACTCCATCCTGCTCCCCTGCATCCATCCCCCGCATCCATCCTGCCCCCCCGGCAGTTAGCTGATCGGTTTCCCAGGCAATAACAGGTCCTAAAGGCCTGTAGGACCCAGAAGACGGAGGTGGAGCGAGCCGGTGGACAGGTGAGTATCCTCACTGAGGATTTTTTTTTTATCTTTTACTTTTACTGTGGAGGAGTGGGGGGCCGTGGGGAGTGGAGTATCGCCATATACCATAGTGCTGCTATACATGTACTATAATGTACCGCCATATACCATAGCGCTGTTATACATGTACTATAATGTACCGCCATATACCATAGCGCTGTTATACATGTACTATAATGTACCACCATATACTATAGTGCTTCTAAACATGTACTGTAATGTACCGCCATATACCATAGCGCTGCTATACATGTACTGTAATGTACCGCCATATACCATAGCGCTGCTATACATGTACTGTAATGTACCGCCATATACCATAGCGCTGTTTTACACGTACTGTAATGTACCACCATATACCATAGTGCTGCTATACATGTACTGTAATGTACCGCCATATACCATAGCGCTGCTTTACATGTACTGTAATGTACCACCATATACCATAGCGCTGCTATACATGCACTGTAATGTACCGCCATATACCATAGCACTGCTATACATGTACTGTAATGTACCGCCATATACCATAGCGCTGCTGAGCTTGATGGACAGGTCTGGTCAGATGTGCCTGCATCAACTGCACAGAAGTGTGTTCTGTAACAAATGACACATGTAAGGCCCTTTCACACTGGGGTTTTTTGAAAAATGCGGCAGTCATGGTAAAAAAAACGCATCTGCCTCATTTTCCGTTTAACGCCTGCATTTGTAGCGCACTTGCGGCAAGCCTCGTGCATTGTCTATGGGGCTTGCTGTAGGTGTGCGGCTGGTGCGGCAAGTGCAGTTCCGGCAGTTGCGGCCGCGAAAAAAAATGCAGTCGTTTTTTGTTCGCGTCTGCAACTGCCGCAACTACCGGAACTGCACTTGCCGCACCTGCCGGACACTTACTGCAAGCCCAATAGACAATGCATGGGGCTTGCCGCAAGGGTATGATAGAATGAACAGCACTCACCCAGGAGATTTGCAGGCATCAGTTTATTTCCGGAACTCTACATTGAGACAGGTGCAGGGAGGGTGGACGGATGACGGTCCACAATTTCGTACCAATTAGGTACTTCTACAGGACCCGTAGAAGTACCTACTTTGCATGAAACGGTGGCCCGTCGTTCGTCCTCCCTCCCTGTACCTGTCTCGATGTAGAATTCTGGAAATGAAAAACTGATGCCTGCAAATCTCCCGGGTGAGTGCTGTTCATTCTACATTTTTCTGCATAATGTTTTGTGCCTGAAATTGAGCAGTGTCAGGTTTTGCGGCTTTCCCCAACTCCACTGACATATCCAGCCTAGACTGGGAGCCACTCTCCGATCAGGAACTTGTAGTGCCCAGGTCCCATGTGATATTAAATATATACATTAACATTACTTGCATATAGAAATATATTCTGTATAGGGGCGGCACGGTGGCTCAAGTGGTTAGCACTGCAACCTTTGCAGCACTGAGGTCCCAAGGTTCTTGGCTCAATTCCCACCAAGGACACTAAGGACAACATCTGCAAGAAGTTTGTATGTTCTCCCTGTGTTTGCATGGTTTCCTCCAGGCACTCCAGTTTCCTCCCACATTGCAAAGACATACTGATAGGATGTTTAGATTGTGAGCTCCAAGAGAGACAGCATTACTGATGTAAGTAAGGTGCTATGGAATTACTAGCACTATATAAATGAATAAATATTATTATTATGTTACATATACAGTATTTATATATGTATTATAAAGTTCTGATTTGCTCAGCTGCGTATCTACGCTCAACTGCATATTTGAGGGAAAGACAGGAACAGTTTTCATTGAAGTCCAGCAGGTTTATTTCAACCTTATGAAGCGCTGCAGTTAACAAAAAAAAAACATCCTTTTCTGGCAAAAAGTGAACAACAGAAAGTATAATGCCGGTATATATGTCTGCGGAGTTTGTCTACACAGGATTTCACATTCAGATACCCTCAGAAAATGTTCCAATCTCCACCCACAAACCACCAGTCAGGCTATTGGTCTCCATTTTATATTACGTAGTACTCCCAAGGATGGGGGTATGTAAACAGCCAGACCCTGTAGATGTATAAATATATATATATACCCACTCATCTCTCTGGCTTCTCATAAACACTGGCCCTGATGTGCTCTAAAACCGCTCTTAGTACTACATGTAGGTGTGCTACAGTATCCATCCGGGCTAACCTCACAGAGGATAACCATACCTGCCATACATACCACCCATCAACTATGTGTTCAGCAGTCATCTTACACACCTTCCCCTCTGCCTATAGCCATGGGGCTTGGCACCTTCCACTACCAGACAATGGAGTCTTGATAGCGTATCCACATTACCATGCACTTTCCCGTGTATATGATCTTCATGGAAAATGGAGGATTACCCAGGCATTCTTTATGCTGGTCTGTTTCTGAAAACTAACTGGTCCTTTCATTTCCTTTGCATTGCACAAGGTTTTGGAATCATCACCTCTGTAGGTGATGAAATTACCACTTGTCCAATGCTAAAGAAATAAGCACTGTTTGAGGACCCTTGAGGACTGTAGTTGGGCATCCCTGCCCTAGAAGCCTCCGTGGAAGTAGCCAGGCAGCATTAGGAATCCTCGATCCCTTTCACTACAACTGTGACTTTCCATAGACTCTGTTTGACCCTGTTTCCATAGTGCATTGTTTGATGCCTTTTTGAAGCAGATTTTGAGAATCTGCATTAAAACCTGCATATCTATCCTGAAGCTAGAAAAGTCTATGAGGGTTCAGAAGTGCTGTGCGAACATTGTTTTCTTTTCCTTGCAGATTCGGTGCAGATTTTGGGGAAGAAAAAAGACATTTCCAACTCATAAACAGCTCCAGCTAAAGAAATCAAAACTCCTTTTTTTTGACACAAAGTAAACAACAGAAAGAAAGAACTCCATACACATGTCTGTGTATAGGATTTCACATTCATATATGTCTGAATTAAGTGTTCCAACCTCCACAAACAAACCACCTGTCAGGTTACTGGTCTCCATTTTATATTATGTAGTACTCCCAAGGTTAGGGGTGTATGAGTAGCCAGACCAGCCAAGCTCTCCGGCTTCTCATAAAGACCGACCTCGAGGCGACCGACCTCGAGAACTTGCATACAGGCTAATTTCACCTCTGCAATACATACCTACCATTGAACATACATACATATGTTACATATATACAGTATATATCTGTATGTGTGCATGTAATGTGAATATATATACAGTGCTCTTGAGTGAGTGCACCCTCCTTGAAAAGTAAGATTTGAATCAACATCTCACCAGAGACGAGCAATTTTCAAAATTTTGACAAGACTTGAGGCCTGTTTCACATCTATGCGCTCACTGCGCTAGGCTGCTCTGGCTGCCCTGCACCAGCGCTAAAGAAAGCGCATTGCCATTTAGGCCTGGGGCAGCCTAGCGCAGTGGGCGCATACATTCCCTGCAGTAGCGTTCAGCTGTGCTCGGCCATAGGATATAATGGGGGCACCGAGCTGAGCGCACGCACTGCCAGTGAGAAGTGCAAGTGAAACTGGCAGAGCGCACGGCGCATGCGCCAGGTCTTGACGCACCAGAAACGCCTCAATAGGCTGGTGCAGGTGATGTGGCCAGGTGCAGAGGTGTGAAACAGGCCTGAGTTTCATAGAACGTGTTTTAACTTATAACTTGAAAGTAAAGTTTAATAATATAACTTAGGCTGTGGTCACAGTACCATTTTTCACATGCATTTTTGGAGAAGTGCGTTTTCAAAAACGCATGTAAAAAACGCACCATAGGCCCCCATGTTAAAAAACGCATGCCCTAATAGCCAAAAAGCATGTGTGACTGTCCCATGCGTTTTTGGAGCATATCCAAAAACGCATGCGTTTTTTAATAAGGGGCCTTATGGAAAGCGCATGCAAAAATGCATGTACAATTAGTGCCATTCAAAAATGCATGCGTTTCCCATAGGAGCCCATGTTAAAAAAACGCATGGGTTTCCGGAAACGCATGCGTTTTTTTAACATGGGCTCCTATGGGAAACGCATGCGTTTTTGAATGGCACTAAAAGGTACTAATTGTACATGCGTTTTTGCATGCGTTTCCCATAGGAACCCATGTTATAAAAACGCATGCGTTTTCTACAAAAACGCATGCGTTTTTCAAAACGCTCAAAAAAATACTACAAGCACTATTTTTATGTGCAGATTCAAAAACGCTGCCAAAAACGCAGGGAGCCATCACACACGTTAAAAAACTCATGCTGACATGAAAAACGCATGTAAAAAAGCATGCGTTTTTAAAAGGCACCAAAAAAACTGTGACCACAGCCTTACAGCATATATTTATATAGTATTACCACCATGTATCAAAATGTATATCCTCATTTCATACATTGCTGTTTAGCTGTGTACATTGGATATTTTTATCTAATGGATATTTAAGGCCCTGTGCTGAAGATGTATATAATGCTTTTTTTATGCATTTTGTGACATTTTTTGTCACCTTTTGTCTCAAAAATGCTTGTATAACCTTCCCCCAGCAAAGTCTATGAGAATTCTGAATTGCTGTGCCAATCATGCTGTTTTTTACCTTGCAGATTTGCAACGTTGTGTTGTCCAGAGACATAGGCCAGGGTCACATTTCCGTTTTTGTTGCAAAATCCTGATCCGGTTTTGAGCTTTAAAAAAGCTCAAAACCGGACCAGGAAACGCTCCTCATAGGAGCCTATGCAAAACACCGGATGGCTTCACAAGCCATCCGGTGGCCGGATCCGGCACTGCTGCCTGCGTTAAAAATCATGCAGGCAGCAGTTTTCGCAGCGTTTGCCGGGACCGCACTGCGGTCACCGGATGGCTCAGGATGTGTAATCCTGAGCCATCCGGTAACTGCCGAGGTTGCGGATCCCGGCTATTGCCGGGATCAGCAAACCTAGTAAAGAGTTAAATTGATTGCTAAATGACTGTTTGAGGTCTGTAGGGGGGCTTAGACCCCCCTACAGACCGGCCGCCCACTTCGGTGGCCTCCTACTACAATATCCCCGATGGCACGGGCTCATCCGAGCCCGTGCAAGTCCCCACACCCCCAGCCCCCCGAATTACTATACCGGGGTGCCTGCACCCCTCTGGTATAGTTATTCCTGTATGTGTGGTAAATGATATATTAAAGTAATGTAGTTCATATTTACGGGTCTTCTCCTGGCTCCTGCAGTGTTGTGCTAAATCCATGGGTGGGGCTGTTTGCGGCAGCCTCCGCCCCCTCATTTCTCATGGCCGCCCCCTCTTTGCCTCATCCATTGATGTGAGGCCGGACGCGTCATGAAAGGGGCGGGGCGCACGGTGTGACGCGATTCGCCCCGCCCTTTCATGACGCGTCCGGCCTCACATCAATGGATGAGGCAAAGAGGGGGCGGCCATGAGAAATGAGGGGGCGGAGGCTGCCGCAAACAGCCCCGCCCATGGATTTAGCACAACACTGCAGGAGCCAGGAGAAGACCCGTAAATATGAACTACATTACTTTAATATATCATTTACCACACATACAGGAATAACTATACCAGAGGGGTGCAGGCACCCCGGTATAGTAATTCGGAGGGCTGGGGGTGTGGGGACTTGCACGGGCTCGGATGAGCCCGTGCCATCGGGGATATTGTAGTAGG
Organism: Allobates femoralis; assembly: GCA_033576535.1. Classification (NCBI taxonomy): domain Eukaryota; kingdom Metazoa; phylum Chordata; class Amphibia; order Anura; family Aromobatidae; genus Allobates; species Allobates femoralis. Next base: position 151,511 of record JARQOC010000077.1, read on the forward strand.
AGGCCACCGAAGTGGGCGGCCGGTCTGTAGGGGGGTCTAAGCCCCCCTACAGACCTCAAACAGTCATTTAGCAATCAATTTAACTCTTTACTAGGTTTGCTGATCCCGGCAATAGCCTGGATCCGCAACCTCGGCAGTTACCGGATGGCTCAGGATTACACATCCTGAGCCATCCGGTAACCGCAGTGCGGGATTCAGCACACATTTTTGTAAAAAAATGTGTGTGCTCGGCATTGCGTTCACCGCATCCGGATCCGGATGCGGTGAATGCAATTTAGGTTGTCAATGTGACCCTACCCATAAATGAGCATGTCTATTCTTGGTGCGTAATTAGCACAATTTTTTGCCTTTCCTGCCATTCAGTAAGTGCGTGTGCGTATGCTGGCAAAGTGAATGTAAATTCACTTTTGCCGTTCAGACAATACGTAAATATACGCTGCGTTTTTATGGGAGAAAGTGCAAGCGTAAAAAGAGTGAACATGTCAATTCTTTACACTTCTGTGCACGCGCTTTCTCCCATAGGAGCCATTATATTGCTGGAATTAAACATCGCCGTTCAGACAATGTGCAATTCCAGCGGGAATATGGCGACACTGCACGAAGAATCATCCCCTGTGTGACATCTGTGACAGCCCCTTTTGGGTTTCGTAGTGTATTAATATACACTTTTGTAGTGTATTAATATACACAGCGAAACCCAAATTAAACTAATTGAAATGTGTTAAAAATAATAAAAATGTAATACTTACCTCTCCGCCGGGTGTTCTGGGAGCTGACACAACCGCAGGTATCGACCTTCCAGGACCTATTAAGATCAGTGATTGACCGCTCGCGGTCATGTGATATGTGACGTGCTGTGACGCGCATATCACATGACCACGAGAGGCCAATCACCGATCTTGATAGGTCCTGGAAGGTCGATACCTACGGTTGTGTCGGATTCCGGCTCCCAGAACACCCGGCGGAGAGGTGAGTATTCAATTTTTAGTATTTTTAACACATTTGGATTACTTTAATTTGGGTTTCGCAGTGTATATTAATACACTACTAAACCCAAAAGGGGCTGTCACACATGTCACACAGGGAAGGATTCTTCCTCTCCTGTGTGACATTACTTTTCTCCTGCGCTTTTGAGGGTGTTAAAAAACACTGTGTGTGAATGCACCGTGTTTTTTTTATGGCTCTTTTTTGCGTGGGTGCAAAACGCGGCAAAAAGCGCCCGGGCAAAAAATGTGCATAGTGTGAACGTAGCCTAAAGGTACCTTTACATGTCGCAACATTGCATGCAATTTCACTTGCAACTTACTGGTTGCAGTGAAATCATGGACACATTGTTCCATTTTGTTGCCGTGTACAAATGTAAGAGTTTGGCTCCAGTTTAGGGAAAAAAATGCATTTTCTTTGATGCTTGATCTTCTGCTCCAATTATGCTCTTATATTGTGCATTCAAAGAGGCTGTCTCTTAGGGCGGCTTCACACCACGGTAAGATCCCATCCGAGGCTGTCCGGTGTATCCTATAGATTTTGGCCCCATAGTATCCTATGGGGCCGGATGGAGCCGCATGGCAGCTCTCTGCCATCCGGTTTCCATATCTCCAGAAGAATCCAGGAGAATTCATTTTTTTCTCACCGGAGAAAACGTTTTTGTGTCCGGCGAGAAAAATCACTCCAAATTGCTGTATCCCGGATTCTACCGGATTCCCCTGGATCCTCCCGGCGCTTCCTAACATGGAAGCCTATGGGGCTGGATTGACCGGGAACCAGACACCTGCGGCTGCACGCCGCTGTTGTTTCAGGACCGCGGCTAGCTCCCTGCGAGCTGCAGTCCTGATTCATTAGCAGCTGCAGCTGTGTTCGGCTGCACACCGGTCCGGAGGGCATATTTGCCCTCCGGTTCTGTGTGCTGATCCGGTCTGGTTCTGTCACGTTCATCCCTGACAGCCCCAGACCTTACCGTGGTGTGAAGCCGCCCTGATATGGGTAAAAATTGCTAGTAACAACAAGTGCTTGAAAATACAAGAAACTTTGCAATTACTAATTAAAAATCCTCTCTGTTCTCAAGAATAGAAGCATTTTTAATTCTAAAGATTACAGCTGGTTGCTTAGGCTGCCGACAACCCTCTGATCCCAGAGTGAGCAGTTCATCAGGTAAGGCGCATGTGTCTCTAGCAGGCTTTATAATTTTGAGCCTAAAGCCAGAAACACACTATTCAAGATACATGTGAGATACTCACATGAGTGTTGCATGACTCACCCGGAACAGCCACCAGCTCTCTGGAGAGGACTGCATCAGCTCCATAGCAACACATGCAGCTGACGTGCTCCAGTCTAGAGAGATAGCGGCTGTTCTGGGTGAGTCATGGGAGACTCATACTAGTATCTCACACCATCTCGCATAGTGCGTCACTGGGTTAATCATAATGCCAATTTGTTGGCCTTGACTAATTTCAGTTCCGAGCCTGGGAGATCACGGTCAGCACCAGTATAGTGACCATACTGTTCTGACCATTCAGTCTTCAAGGGTACACCACCCCTGACAACCAGAACACTAGGAGGCAGGATATGCGCTCCGAAGATGCCAATTGAGAAAACCACTTTAAAGAATGAGTGAAACTACCATGACATCATGGGGATGTAAAGCTAATCTCCCTGCTGATGTTTCCTAGTAAACCCAAGCACTGTTTGACACGATTTAGAACCTTGTATAATGATATAATACCGTATATAATAACAAATGATCTTACTTTGAGGCTTCCTGATAATAAAATATTAGAACATCCCAGGTTATTAGATGTACATATTTTAAATCCATGCTTTTAATACACAGTTTGGGGGATGTCAAATGCAAAGTGTCATGAAGACATAATTTATCTGATTATCTGGCTGAATTTAAGCCAAGAGCACAAAAACTGCTCTCCGGATAACTCATGACATCAAAACCAGCTGTGCTGCCTTCAGCTTGAAACCTTCTAAGAAAACAAAGCTCAACAGCTGAATGTGAATGTGACATTACAAGTTCATTCAGCAATTTTAGACTTTACTTGTGTTCTATAAACAAGGCTTATGTATAATGTGATGAAAAATGATACAGAAAGAAGATACGTTCATTTCAAAATGTTCATTTTATTGGTCATTATTAGCCAATCTTTATTTCTCTAGATGAATATAATGTGTGGTATTGATGGATGTGACCCTGCTTTATTTCTAAAGGGACCAATTAAAAAGTCACTGTTTTAAGCCATATTCACACTACAGTTTGTTATGCTTGGACACGAAAAAAGGACAGATGTAAACTTAACCTAGCATCCAGTCACTGAAGAATAGACGGCAAATAGAGGCAACACATTTGGGAAGCCATTCATTTGAGCGTGTGATTATGTTCCAAACGTTGGATCATAATTAGACACATATCTCAATAAATTAGAATATCATCAAAGAGATCATTTATTTCAGTAATTCAATACAAAAAGTGAAACACATATAATATATAGTCATTATAAACATAGTGATCTATTTCAATTTGTTTATTTCTGTTAATGTTAATGATAATGGCTTACAGCCAATGAAAACCCAAACCTCATTATCTCAGAAAAATTGAATAAGTAACACAAAACACATGCTAATGTCTAAGGCTGGCTTCACACTGCAGTTTTTTCACTGATCAGTGTCCATCCAGTTTGAGTACCAAAACCAGGAGGTCTCCAAAACGCAGAACAGGTGTCAATCTTTCAATTATAGTTTTTCTCTGCAAGTTCCTCTCCTGGCTCCTCTCCTGGTTTCGGCACGCAAACTGGATGGACACTGATCAGTGAAAAACTGCAGTGTGAAGCCAGCCTAAGTAAGTGTTTAAAATGGCCCCTTAGTCTGGTTCAGTAGGCTACACAATCATGGGGACGACTGCTAACTTGACAGATGTCCAGAAGGCAGTTATTGACACACTCCACAAGGAGGGTAAGCTACAAAAGGTCATTGCTAAAGAGGCTAGCTGATCACAAGCATATTAATGGTAAGTTGAGTTGAAGGAAAACGTGTGGTAGAAAAAGGTGTACAAGCAACTGGGATAACGACAGCCTTGAAAGGATTGTTAAGAAAAGTCAATTCAAAAATTTGGGGGAGATTCACAAGGAGTGGACTGCTGCTGGAGTCAGTGCTTCAAGAGCCACCACACACAGACGTATCCAGGACATTGGCTACATCTCTTGCATTCCTCAGTCAAGCCACTTATGACCAATAGACAATGCAAGAAGCGTCTTCCCTGGGCCAAGGGGAAAATTAACTGGACTGTTGTTCAGTGGTCCAAGGTGTTGTTTTTAAATTAAAGTTAATTTTATATTTCATTTTTAAATCAAGGTTCCAGAGTCTGGAAGAAGAGTGGAGAGTACACAAACTAAGCTGCTTAAGGTGTAGTGTGAAGTTTCCACAATCAGTGATGGTTTGGGGATCCATGTCATCTGCGGGTGTAGGTCCACTGTGCATTATCAAGACCAAAGTCAGTGCTGCCGTCTACCAGAAATTCTTAGAGCTCTTCATGCTTCCCTCTGCAGACAAGGTTTCTGGAGATGGAAATTTCATTTTCCAGCAGGACTAGGCACCTGTCCACACTGGCAAAAGTACCAATACCTGGTTTAATAATCACATTATTACTGTGGTTGATTGGCCAACAAACTCGCCTGACCTAAACCCCATTGAGAATCTGCAGGGTATTCTCAAGAGGAAGAAGAGAGACACCAGACCCAGCAATGCAGATGAGCTGAAGGCTGCTATCAAAGCAACCTGGGCTTCCATAACACCTCAGCAGTACAACAGGCTGATTGCCTCCATGCCACACCACATTGATGCAGTAATTCATGCATTTGCTATACATACTTTTCATTAGGCCAATATTTCTGAGTTCAAAATCATTTTTCAGTTGGTCTTATATAATGTTATAATTTCTGAAATAATGAATTTTAGGTTTTCATTGGCTGTAAGTAGGGATGGGTGAACTTTTTGGGATTGTGACCAGGGTTTCTGGGGTAAAGTAAAGCAATAGTTAATTCCGTAATTATACTTACCGGGTCTGCGCTTTCTCTTCCTGCAGTGATGCATCGCTACATCACTTCCGGGCCGCCCCTTGTGTTCTTGGCGTATGTCATTTGCTATTGGAGCTCGTCACATGACCATTCATCACAGAAGCCCGGACGTCACACAGTGCCGCGGCACATCTGTAAATGATAACGCGGACCCAGTAAGTATAATTAGTAGGGAAATTAGCCAGTCACTTATAACAACATAGCAACCCTGGGCACGAACCCAGGGAAAAACATCAAGTTTGCTCATCCCTAGCTGAAAGCCATAATCATCAACATTTACAGAAATAAACACTTGAAATAAATCACTTTGTCATAACTTTATATAATATATGTGTTTCATTTTATGTATTGAATTACTGAAATAAATTATCTTTTTAGTGATATTTTGGTTTGTTGAGATGCATATGTGAAAACTAGATATAATGGGTTTATGTTCTATCTGCAAAACATGAATGCAATGCACATCAGCATAGCAGTGGGCTTTACAGTGGGACACACAGTCTCTGGGGGTGCATGGTCGCCCTCCTGTTGCTGTGTGCACTTTGAAATATTCTGCTTCTGCAGGCTGGCAGGGAATGCCCATATAGAGCTGGGGTATGTCAACGACTGGTGCACTCGGCAAAAACAGCAACTGTATATAAGCTTCTATATAAAGAACGGAGCTTTATCATCTCAGTTGCTGCTATGCAGAGAGTATCAGCTAATGACAAATTCATCTCTAATGGTATATATGTAGATAACAGAAGATTAATTTAGCAATTAGCACATAATTAACGAAGACAATTTTTTATTCACATGTACATGATTCATTACTGTTTTTAATAATTATTAAGAGCTACTTTTGTATGTTCATCATTTTGGTAACCCTAGTTAGGGATATGAATTGGTGTATGTTTAATGGCAGACTTAGGGTTAGATTTAGGCTTTGGATAGTCTTATGGTTAGGGAACAGGTTGGGCTAGGCTTAGAGCTATGGTTAGGTTCAGGGTCAGACTTAAAGGGGAACTCCAGTGAGAGAAATCTTTTTAGTACAGTTCCAGCCCTGCTACATGATGAAGCATAGCTGTACACTGCAGTTCTAGGATATATCAATCTCTTATAAATTGATAAAATTATAACTGCTCCTCAGCTCTGACCCCCATATGACCCCTCTGACCCCCTCCACCCCCCCACCTTGGCACCTAGAAGTTTCAGCCTGAGAGCTTCATGTAAGAGCAAAAAGCAGGAAGTGTGTCAGGGGCGTGGACCCTGGGGGATGCAGGACCATCCTACATTCCAGTGAGGAGTGACAATGATGATGATCCATTGAAAGTTGGAGAGAAAGGAAGATACCATGTTCCCATGGGCGAGGGGAGACCATGCAGAGCTTAATAAGTCAATGTAACGATTTGCCTCTGCCCCTATCCTCACAATAACAGTGCAAATTATGTGCTATCATACTGCAAAAGAATACAGCATGCATTTGTATCTGCTAGGTGACATGATTGCTATTTCAAGCCTGGACCCCTGTCACCTAGAATGGTATATCAGGGACAGGATTGTATGTGCGAGCATGCGGTCTGTGGCCATGCCCCCTGCCACACCCCCTCCCCATACAATTATGTAAGGGTCCTGGAATGCAGGACGATCCTGCAGCTCCCAGTATCCACACCCCTGGCACATCTCTTCTTCTCACCAGGAGCATGAAGCTGACATGCAGAGATTTAGGTTCCATGTAGTGGGGACCAGAGCAAAGGAGCAGGTATGATTTTATCGATTTATAAGAGATCTATAGATCCTAGAAATGCAGTGTACGGCTCTGTTCATATTGCAGCAGGGCAGGAACTGTACTAAAAAGCTTTCTCTCACTGGAGTTCCTCTTTGAGGCTATGGCTAGGGAAAAGGTTAAGGTAACAAAATTGTTACATCTAAAAGATGTAACAAAAAGAAAAAATATATGTATTTTTGTTTTAAATATTTTTTTTTATTTAAAAATGTTAGCGAAATGCAGAGACACTAAGATGTCAAAGTATTTTAATCAAATTACAATATATATACATGTGCTTGGGGGATGATGGGTTTAATATTTGACTAGTGGAAGGGACTCATGTAGAGCTAACAGTTCACAGATTAAAGATTAGTAAAATACTTGTCAATTCACTCTATATCACAGAGAGTACGTACATAACAATCAATCAGATTATTCTTTAAATTATCTTGTGTGTTTTGTATATGTTCCTGAGAATACAAATAAATAGTGGTAGGGACCAAGGTGTGGTTTGGTAGCCAGGGAAGGTGGCTGAGCTCCAGCAGCCCATGATTAATCTAAGCAACTATTGCAGCACTAATCTCAGCAAGTACAGTGGGTATGGAAAGTATTCAGGCCCCTTTAAATTTTTCACTCTTTGGTTCATTGAAGCCATTTGGTAAATTCAAAAAATTCATTTTTTTTCTCATTATTGTACCCCCCATCTTGACTGAAAAAAAACCCAGAAATGTAGAATTTGTTGCAAATCTATTAAAAAATAAAATCACATGGTCATAAGTATTCAGACCCTTTGCTCAGACACTCATATTTGAGTCACATGTTGTCCATTTCCTTGTGATCCTCCTTGAGATGGTTCTACTCCTTCATTGGAGTCCAGCTGTGTTTAATTAAACTGATAGTGCAGGATTTGGAAGGATGTGCACCTGTCTATAAAACCTCTCAGCTCACAGTGCATGGCTGCAATGAATCATGGAGAGAAAAATGTAAAGGCGAATACTTTTGTACCCACTGTATATTCCCTGTTGCTTTTCACCCTCAGTGATAATAGCCAACAAGGGGTTGCAGAATGAACAGAGCAAACTGGACAGAGATGGCATCGCCAACTCCGCATCTCCCTCGCCTCCTGGTGGCATGGAGTGACCAGAGGTCACCTCGCACAGTGTTAAAGCAACATAAGTTTCCTCACCAGGATCATGGTATAGGCCAATGGCCATGGAGGAGAAGCAAATAGTCCCATTGTCCGCACAGAGGGATTTCTCCTCACCTATGACAAGCCCGGCTAAACAAACTCAAAAATATAATGAAGGGCAGGTAAAGTCATCACTGTCTCCTGATCGGTTTGCAGATATGTCAGGTGTCCCAATTGCAACAGAGATAGATCCCATGGTACATATATTATCCCAATCACATAAATTAATAATATCATATATGCCATAATTGTTGTTTATGCACCAAACAACATTCAGGCTTTATGAATAGAATTCTAAAAAGAGTAATATTATTAAGTAAGTCCACATAATTTATTGTGCTGACTATAAATTGGTCCATGAATTCGACCTCACCTAAACATAAACAGCTATTCAAATGTCTCAAATAAGAAATAAATAGGAGTTATATAATATTTGGCTCATACAGCAAGATTGTGAAAGAGATAACCCTTTTTTCTCAACAACTTATAAGTCTTACTCTTACATAAATTTATTTTTAATATGCAGGTGTATGCTGGATAATACCATCTCATTTGGAAATCAAACAGATAACGTGGTCAGATTATGCACTGATCATTCTATATTTGGGTGAAAAGTACTCAATCTCATTATCATCTACATATGGAAATATGCATATTTCTTAGAGGGGGGTGTGGCTATAATCTCCTCACCTACTTAACTGTCTTCTTATGTTTGCAGGAAAACTTCTCTCCATAAGGTAGATAGCAAGTTCCCAGACCTTGTCTTAGCCCACTCACACAGCCAGATCAGAATATCCCACACACTACACTGATGAGGTGCAGTTACCCCGAAACGCAGCATCTGTAGTTTGGGGTTCTGATTTGACACAAATCCCTTAGTCATATTTCACAGCTTGTTGGATAGCGACTATGACTTTGAGGCGCTACTTAAAGGTGGCACTGGAGTTATTCCACTTCCTTACTGAAGTGCAAATTTGCATATTTCCTAGAGGGGGGATGTGGCTACAATCACCTCACCTACTTAACTGTCTTCTTGTGGTTGCAGGAAAACATCTCTCCATAAGGTAGATAGCAAGTTCCCACACCTGTATGTAGTCATTTGGTTTCTCCTGACCTGAAATCATTGTTTTAACGTGTACTGTCTCGCTTTTATATGTTAAATAAAGGTGTAAATTTGTAACGATAACTCCATAGTGGTGATCACATAGTGGTGACCATTATGGTAAACTGCATGTGACTATGAGAACTTGCTTCAGGTGGTGGTGTGTTACGTCCTTGAACTTACAGTGCCTACAAGTAGTCTTCAACCCCTGCAGATTTAGGTGGTTTGATAATATGCAAATAAGTTAGAGCCTTCAAACTGCAAACGAGAGTAGGATTTATTAACAGAAGCATAAATCTTACAAACCAAAAAGTTATGTTGCTCAGTTGAATTTTAATAAATTTTAAACATAAAAGTGTGGGTCAATTATTATTCAACCCCTCAAACCACCAGCATTCTGTTTGGTCCCCCTAAAGTATTAAGAAGTAGTTCAGGCACAAAGAACAATGAGCTTCACATGTGTGGATTAATTATCTCTTTTGCCAGCCTTTTCTGACTATTTAAGACCCTCCCCAAACTTGTGAACAGCACTCATACATGGTCAACATGGGAAAGACAAAGGAGCATTCCAAGGCCATCAGAGACAAGATCGTGGAGGGTCACAAGGCTAGCAAGGGGTACAAAACTTTTTCCAAGGAGTTGGGCCTACCTGTCTCCACTGTTGGGAGCATCATCCGGAAGTGGAAGGCTTATGGAACTACTGTTAGCCTTCCACGGTCTGGACAGCCTTTGAAAGTTTCCTCCCGTGCCGAGGCCAGGCTTGTCCGAAAAGTCAAGGCTAACCCAAGGACAACAAGGAAGGAGCTCTGGGAAGATCTCATGGCAGTGGGGACATTGGTTTCAGTCAATACCATAAGTAACGTACTCCACCGCAATGGTCTCCGTTCCAGACGAGCCCGTAAGGTACCTTTACTTTCAAAGCGTCATGTCAAGGCTCGTCTACAGTTTGCTTATGATCACTTGGAGGACTCTGAGACAGACTGGTTCAAGGTTCTATGGTCTGATGAGACCAAGATCGAGATGTTTGGTGCCAACCACACACGTGACGTTTGGAGACTGGATGGCACTGCATACGACCCCAAGAATACCATCCCTACAGTCAAGCATGGTGGTGGCAGCATCATGCTGTGGGGCTGTTTCTCAGCCAAGGGGCCTGGCCATCTGGTCCGCATCCATGGGAAGATGGATAGCACGGCCTACCTGGAGATTTTGGCCAAGAACCTCCGCTCCTCCATCAAGGATCTTAAGATGGGTCGTAATTTCATCTTCCAACAAGACAACGACCCAAAGCACACAGCCAAGACAACCAAGGCCTGGTTCAAGAGGGAAAAAATCAAGGTGATGGAGTGGCCTAGTCAGTCTCCTGACCTTAACCCAATTGAAAACTTGTGGAAGGAGCTCAAGATTAAAGTCCACATGAGACACCCAAAGAACCTAGATAACTTGGAGAAGATCTGCATGGAGGAGTGGGCCAAGATAACTCCAGAGACCTGTGCCGGCCTGATCAGGTCTTATAAAAGACGATTATTAGCTGTAATTGCAAACAAGGGTTATTCCACAAAATATTAAACCTAGGGGTTGAATAATAATTGACCCACACTTTTATGTTTAAAATTTATTAAAATTCAACTGAGCAACATAACTTTTTGGTTTGTAAGATTTATGCTTCTGTAAATAAATCCTACTCTCGTTTGCAGTTTGAAGGCTCTAACTTATTTGCATCTTATCAAACCACCTAAATCTGCAGGGGGTTGAATACTACTTGTAGGTACTGTATGTTCATTTTTAACAATGTAGTAAACAGGAAACGTTTTGCAATGTGTTCAATAGTTTTTTTCATATGAGAAAATCACTGATGAGAAAACTTACATACTGTCAATTGATGATTTGCGCTGACTCTATGTAGTCTAGGTTGGACGCTGTTGTAATTGAATGTGTGTGAATTACTTCAGGAACTGCATGAGTTAATGACAGTTTTGCTGTGATCTGCGCTCAGGTATGACTCACCTGAAATCTTTTTCTCCTGGCCTTCAAATAGCCTTCCCTTTCCTCTCTAAGATGCCATCATTAGAGTTAGGCGGCCGTCACACGCATCAATATCGCTAGCGATATTGCTAGCGATCACGTGCACGCGCGATCGCTAACAATATCGCTCACATCGCTGGTGAGCTGTCACACAGACAGACTCACCAGCGATGTGGAGCAGCGAGATCGCTGGTAACTATGGTACACATCGGGTTACTAGGCGCCGCGCGGCGCTTAGTAACCCGACATTTACCCTAGATACCATCTCCCAGCATAAGCTCTGCTGCTGGGAGATGGATCATCGTGGTGTCACACACCACGATGAGGCAGATTGATAAAGCGTTTATCGCTTGATATGAGCTCCGGCTCACCAATCTGCGATGTAACGATCAAGCGATTTTACATTGTAAAATCGATTGATTGCACGCAGCGATGCACAAACGATATCGCTTAAGCGATCAAAAAGCAGATCGCTTAAGCGATATCGTGCATTAAATTGAAGCGTGTGACGGCCGCCTTAGACTCTTCCTGATCACTGAGCTGTGAAGACACATGTGCTGTCCTGCTGAAGTCTTCCCTGGTGTTTCCTTTCCTTGAGAGTAGTGGTGATTCCTGATCCTTGGGTGGAGGTAGGGGCTCTCAGCCTAGGGTTTTTCATGAGCTTAGGAAAAAGGGTGGCGGCTCGGACCTCCCCACCTTCAGAGGTACCTCCGAGAGCAGGGCAAGCCAGGGACCCCCAGTATAAGGGTCAGATTAGCGCCCCATGAATCCCATCACATACGTCACCATCTGGTTTCATGGTTCCCTCACCATCTAAGCGTGACACATACTGACCAAACAATGCTAAAAATCTGCTCAAAAACACTGATTGGATCATTTTTTGGAAAAATAAATTGTAAATTCAGCATGAAGTAAAGGAAATGATTTCTACAAAAGCTAGAAAGGACTACAGTATGCTTTATTCAAAACTAAAGTAATAATAATCATAGATAAAAAATTGGATCTTTTAGAAAAATCCACTGAATATTGCAAAAGAACTAAAATATTCAACATTTTTCAAATGTGCATTTCACAGTTTTCATACTCATTGTTACTCAGCTGAAGTAACATAAACTCTACCTCCTGGATTTTTGCATTTTTCACAAATTTCAAGTCTGTGACTCATTTTATATGCAAACTGCTGCAATTTAACATCATATCCTGTAGTACGAGAGAATGTACTTATTCACATGACACATTCCTGATTTTTTTTAACTTATGCATCATTTTCAGAACATTGCTATAAATATATTTTTAAAGCTAGTTACGATTAGCACTCAGTACTTGGTATTGGAACCACTAATGTGTATCTTCAGCAGCTGTCACACTATAATTTTACAAGGTAAAACTATCGTATACAATGTGAAAGCAACGGAATAAAACAAATAAGCCACAAGGTATGTTAACCAACTTCTTTATGTTACACCATTGGGTGGTCTGTGGGACTGTATAAATAAATTGGAGCATTTAGCCATAACACACCTGAAGCCTTTAAATGTGCACAAGGAAATGGATGGATGTCATGAAGAATGGTATGTTTTATAAAGTAAAGCTTGTACAAACATTTTGTTTCCTTGGCATTTTCTCAACTTGCAATTGACTATGAGATGGTATGAATTTACCTAAACAATATGATCTCTAAATAGACGATTTCTTTGTTGGAGAGGTAAATATAAAATGAATTGAAATGACACATTTTTTATGTCTTCAGTAAAAAAAAATACATTTGATATGAAAAAAATTTGCAGTTTGTAATCCAAGAATTAAGAACTTTATACTTACATAGTCCTGATCACCTACTGGGTTGATAATACAGGTACAAAATATTCTTCCATGTCTGAAAAGAGTACAGAAACCACATTTTCTAAGTATTGTCAGACCCGAGTGATATTCAAGCAAACCAGTTCTATCAACTCAAGTATGATGCTTCAAATGAGCAAATCTGTTCAAATTACAGCTGGGCAGTTCTGTCAAATTTGACTATGAAATTCAATTAATATCGAATGTGTTCTTTAATGATGCTGTAGAGTAGAGGTTCCCAACTCCAGGCCTCAAGGCCTGCCAACAGTGCAGGTTTTCAGGATTTCCTTAGTATTGCACAGGTGCTAATGTGATCATCTGCACAGGTAATGATTCCAACTCATATGCAATACCAAGGAAATCCTGAAAACCTGCACTGTTGGTGACCCTAGAGGCCTGGAGTTGGGGACCCCTGCTGTAGAGTGTCTCCATACCCAAGAGCTTGATAAACATAAGGTAAAAAACCCTCACCTTTTACAATCTCTTACCTTCTCTGCGCAGCTTCACGCTTGGATTGTTGTGGTGGTCTCTCCATTCACAGGTCACCATGTTGTGGGTTCTGTAGTATGTTTAGTGGCTCCAGCACGTCCTTGGACTTAAAATGTTGTGACATTGTGTAAGGTGTAGCCAGCCATCTTGCTGGTTTTTAATAAATTGAATTGTAGACAAATGGGATTCTAATGAATATAATGTGGGGGGAAATTTCAAGGCAAATTAAATCCCTAGAGAATGCTTAAAGTGGTCCCTTTATCTATTTCCCTAAAGAAAATATAAAATAGAAGTAAACCTCTGCTTGGAAAAATGATTCTGCTTTTTGGCATGGTGACAGTGACAGGCAGATATGTGTCTTAAGCAGTGTCCAACAGTGCACTGCATCAATGCTCCAGTTTGGTCTTCACATGCAACATCTGCCACTCCTGATGGACCCACAGCAAGGGGAACTGCGTTGAACGTGGTAAGTAGAGATACCTTTATTACTGCAGATACCGTGCGATATATATCATAAGATCTAATTGTGCTTTGTACTTTTGAGAAACAATGCTCTATTTCTGTTTATGTTATCCATTTTAAGTGTTTGCATTAGTGATAAGTGTGGGTCATTCACTTTACATCTAGACCTAGTTGCTTTCATACACATTCTTTAAGGTACGGTCAGACGTAACGATCGCAGTAGCGATCCCGATAACGACATGGCTCCCGGGATCGCTGATGAGTCATTATCGGGATCGCTACTTGGTATTCAAACACGCCGATCTATACAACGATATGTCCACCCTAGCGATTTCTTCAACGATATTGTTCAGTCGTTGTATTTCCTTCTCACATAACGATTTACCTCCACAGGACTATTCTACGTCATCAAAGGCGTACAGAAACATTACCATTATACACACCCCTTCTTTGCCATTGGTTGCTACTACGTGCGCAACTACGCTCTGATTGGACGGCGTTCGGCGGCTCATTTTAAAAGAACCCTCGTAGATCTCAGCTGAGTTCTCGTGGCTATTTCGTGTAGGACTCATTTTGGATCCTAGTAGTGTTCTCCGGCTGCTGTTCCTTCTCGGTCCGCCTGGTTGTTCCTGCGTTGTGGATCGCAGAAGAGAAACCTATGCTGCTGTGACTTCATTTCTTTTTCGGATCCTACAAATCATCTATACCTCTATATCTATACGGTGGGTATCATTTGGGGTCCCAAATGCGATTCAATTTCTTAACCTTCAAATGTAGACAAAATCATTTTTGGATGGTTGTTTTAAGGGTATATTTTCAGCTGAGGCAGAGTAAATAGTACGATCTGTGACTGGCAGACAGAGTATATAGGAGCACAATCACGACGGTGGGAGTGTGCGAGAGCTATGGGAGATATGGGAGAGAGGAGTCTGTGGGATGGGTGAAAGTACTCATGCCCGGCCACATCCATCTTAATCTGGTTGCATCCAGTCCATTACTACCGATGCCGGGCCCACCCCTCCCCCTCTATATTGTTCCATTGTTAGTGTAAAGCAATTGTTTTTTGCCACTGTTTGTTACATGTTGCATGTATGCTCACTGTATGTTTCATTTCAGATGGCTTTTAACACTCAAGAATTTCAGAGAGAATTGATTGACCTGTACCAGACAATGCCATGCCTATGGGAGGTCAAATCTCCGCAGTACAGTAACCGTGAAATGAAGAAGGAGGCATATGCAAAACTCGTTGTCTTCTTCAAGCAGCATGGCCCCAATGAAAAGGTCGACGAGGATCGTGTGAAGCGGAAAATACAGACTCTCCGTACTGTATACAGAAAGGAGCTAAACAAGGTGGAGATCTCAAAGAAGTCGGGTGCGGCCGCTGATCAGGTGTATGTACCAACCTTATGGTACTACGACTTACTCCACTTTACCCGTGAGCACGAGGTCCAACGTACTGGAAGAGGTACAATGCCGACACCCCCACACGAATCAACTGTGACTGAGTTGCCTCCAGAAGAAGTAAGTACCTTCTTTGCTATCGTGTAAATTATCATGTACACTTTGCATGCAGTTGTCATATACTTGAGTATACCTTGTTCATTAATGTATAAAGAGTCTTTTGGTAGAAGGAAACGGGGCACTAGTTCTACCACAGGATGTGTTGATGTAGTTTAGGTTGTCAGTCTTGACCGTGGTGATGCTCAGTACAAACAGCAATATCAATGCAATATGTTACCATGGGTTTTTAAAAATAAATGGCACCAGCAGATCACCTCCCACCGGGTGAGTGACGTCTTTTTTTCTTACTACAGAAGAATGTTCATTAATGTTTAGAATGTTTTATTTTTAATATTTTTTAAATGTTTAAATATTTTTAATACTAATTTATTAAAAAAATAACTATTTATCTGTTCCGACAGCACCGTCAGGAAGTTCCCAGGCCTCCCAATAGGAGTCATGACTTGCCGGCTATTGACTCACAGGAGGGGAGTAGGCTGTCTTCGCCTGAGGATCCCACTCCATCTAGAAGCCAAGAACCCTCGTCATCAAGTGAACCGCAGCGAGGCAGAAATTGTAGGAAAAGAAAAGCTTCTGCTCAGCCATCACCTTCACCAGATCTCATGTCTGTTGCAAACAATATCTTACAGCTACAGTCTGCCCGCATGAACCAGGACTACTTTACCGTTTTTGCTGGTGAGAGACTGCGCCAGATGGATGCGAGACAGAGGGTTCATGCTGAGAGGGTTATCTTTGATACCTTGCGTCAAGGCACTGCTGGAGAACTTAACGAGACTTCCGCTCTCCACACGCGATATGAACCTGTTTTCAATAATTCTTGGGGCCAGATGCCAAACCCGCTGCATAGCACACCATTGCAGAGACAGCCTCCACATAACATTGACCCGGCCCCGCATTTTTCTGTGATTCCCAATTCTTTTATGTCACCCTCACCTGGATATGGGGACACAGACAGCCACCTACAATCACTCTAGGATTGATTATTTGTAGGTTTGCCGTTAAAATCTTAAAATGTGGTAGTCATTTTAATTCTTAAATTGTTATTACTAATTGCACTTTTTAAGTTATTTTAACAGTTATATTGTTTACATTACTGTTTGGGTGTTTTGCAATTTCTTTCACATTCCCCTCCCCCCCAACACCCCCTCCTGTCCGTGTTAAATTATGTACTTACTGCACTTTTTAATTTATTTTAACAGTTATATTGTTTACATTACTCTTTGGGATTTCTTTCACATTCCCCCCCCCCAACACCCCCTCCTTTCCGTGTTTAATTATGTACTTATTTACTGCACTTTTAAAGTTATTTAAACTGTTATATTGTTTACATTTATTTGGTTGCAAATAAAAAAAGGATTATAAAAACGTTTTTTGTTGGTTTCCATTTACCTCCCTAGTTTTCTTCCCCACTCGTCTTCACACGGTCAAAATCCTGTAGCTTCTGTTGGCACCTTTGCTCCCTCATCTCCCAGCATTGGGTACAGGGGGCAGTATCACCGCCATGGCAAAGCATTTATGTGATTGCCGTGCCCTGGCGGTGTCTGTGTCCCCCCTGTGTCTGGGATGTAATCTGATTTCCGTGCAGAGTATACAGGGGCTGATTGGAGAACAGAATGTACAGCGGGCGAGTTCCCCTCTCACAATAATTTTTTAAAAAAAGAGGCAAGACATTACTTCGGTTTCAAGAACTATAATAATACTGGGTCTTTTGTACCCTTTTTTTTTTTGGTTGGTTGGCACATAACAAAAAATTAAAACGAACAACAATAAGTAAAAAAAACAAAAAAAAAAAATAAAACTATGGGCTGCTGCCCTGTTGTGCGGCCATCAATTCAGCCAGCATTACTCCATGCTGGCCCACTTCCCTGGTTAGGTCACGCACTGCTGCCATTATCCTCCTTTGTGACGCCAGCAGGTCTTGCAAACTCGGTGTTTCTACGGAGGGAATAGTGAAAGTTAATATGGCAAACTGTTTTTATACCTAAAGGCCCGGTCTCACATAACGATGTTACAACGATCCTGAGCTGCTGTGATCGTTTGAACATCTGGGAGCTGTCACACAGACAGCTCTCCTCAGCGACCAGGGAGCCCCCCCACATCGTTGACAACAGACGTTGACACCCCCCCCCCCCACCCACAGCTCCTCACTTGCTCCCCACCAGTCCCTGCTGGTAAACATGGTAACACCGGGGGTGCACGCGCTGCCTTGATGCCCGGTGTTACCATGCTTACAAGCCTGCGCGGTTGCAGATCGTTTGCCCCGCTGGTCAGAAACGCCAATGCGTGCCAAAAAATGGTCCTGGATGTTCTGCAGCGATTAGCGGCCTCACAGCAGGGGCCTGGCTGATCGCTGTCATACACAATGATATCGATAAGGATATCATTCCAATCTCAGTAATAGGACGATATCGTTACCGATATCGTTATGTGAGACCGGGGTATAAAATGTAGAGGTACGTTTCTGTTTTTTAACACTTACGGTGTTGAGCTTGAGGTTCTCCCGGTGGTGAGGGGCTCATCTCCCACCCTGGCTGCCTGCTGGTTCGACCGCCTAGGGAAAGACAGAAAACTTGATAGTACATGACAACCATTACTTTTCAAAGTTGTATGGACCTTATTGTTGGTACGATACTTACTAGAAGCCGCCTCTTCTGCGCCCACCTCTGGCTGGTGATAAGGGCCCCCTTCCTCCTCCTCCTCCTCTTCCTGCTCCTCCTCTGCTGCCTGTGGCTGCTCCTCCTCCTCCTCCGCCTGGGCATCGGGCTGGTCTGCTTCCTCCTCCTCCTCTTCCTGCTCCTCCTCTGCTGCCTGTGGCTGCTCCTCCTCCTCCTCCGCCTGGGCATCGGGCTGGTCTGCTTCCTCCTCCTCCTCTTCCTGCTCCTCCTCTGCTGCCTGTGGCTGCTCCTCCTCCTCCTCCGCCTGGGCATCGGGCTGGTCCGCTTCCTCCTCCTCCTCCTCCTCCTGCGGATCCGGCTGATTCGCAGCCTCTGGATCAGGCTGGTTGGATGCTGTAGAAATAAAAAAAAAATTTTTAATTATATATACCACTATGGCCTTCACACATGGTTAACCACAGTGATGCCATAAACTGCTAGATGATAGAAAGAGACATGGATAGAAAGATATGCGATAAAAATATCCAGTGATAGATATGTGATGAACACATGGTAGGTGATTTTCCGGTCACGGTGTGTTGAATGTGGCTGGCAGGAAATACCTATTGGTGGAAGCCTGGCGTACCCGTAAACCCAGGTTGCCGTGGCCTCGACGTTACCCGGTGCCCAGTCCGTGTGCATAGTCCGTACTGGATGTGGAAGGACCGAATACGGCCTACGGGTCAACCGGTGAGAGAGAGAGTATGAGCCGCGACAGGGACTGACTATTAGTCACCATGGTCCCGCTAGCGGTACATAGCACGTGTTTTAAGTGCTATGTTTTGTGTTATGTGTGAAGGACCGAATACGGCCCCTGAGCCAACCGGTCAGAGAGAGTATGTGCCGCGACAGGGACCGACATATGGTCACTATGGTCACGTGAGCGGAACATACCTTATATTTTAGGTTCTATGTTCTGTGTAGTTTGTATGGCTATGTCTAAAGCTATGTGATGTGTGTAGCCCGGTGAGGCTATGGGTAACGTATGCCGGAAGGTCCCAGTGTGGTCTTGTCGGACGTGGTAACACTGCTAGTCTCCGTAAGGCTATGTCTAGTGTATAATGTCTTATGTATATGTAGGCCTTGAACAGCGGGTTCCCCGAGCCGCTAACTCGCAATAGATAGATAGATAGACAGATAGATATAGATAGATAGATAGATAGATAGATAGATAGATAGATAGATAGATAGACAGATAGACAGATAGACAGATAGATATAAATGCTAGGTCACAATACTTACCATGACCACCCCGCCTCATTTCTCTGATGGCCGCGACACGGTCACTAGAGCGGAATTTCAAATCCGCAAGTTTCTTGCGGATCTGTTTGGATGACCGCTGCAGCCCAAACTTGCGTGCAAGTGCACGGCTGATGCCCCGCAATACAGCCTTCTTATGGAGGTTTGGGTGATGGTGGTGCTGTAGACATTCATAGTCTCTTCTGTCCACCTGCGCAATCAAAAAACGCACCTCAGCATCACCCCAGGGTGTGGCACGTCGCCGGGCCGCCATGCTGCTCCCGTCCCAAACTAGGCCGCATGTGCGCCGGTAACCCCGCCCACACACAATGACGACGCCTTCCAACTATTACCGGCCGGCGCTGTGCTTTCGTGACGCACATGCGATCTGTTTGGAGTCGCACGTGTGATCTCGTCGGAGCTGCAGCTGCGAACGGTGCTGCTTAATGTATGATGCGTTCCATAACGCACAAGCGCTGTGCGGGTGCTCGGTCTGTTCGCAGCTACAGTCACAGCTATGGGGTATGCAGAAAGCAAGTGTAGCTAGCAAGGAAGAGTTTAGGGGGAGAACACACAAAAAGTTCCAGGAGGGAGAGGAGAGAAGGGAGCCGGCTATCTTGAAGCCCATGAATAACAGGAGCTCGGTGCATCAGAGTCATTCCTATACCCCATCTGTCTAGGGACCCAGCCCTACCTGTAAAGGGCTTATACCACCTTGGCTGCCCCATATCATCGTCCCTGGCCGGCCACATTCCAGGTGGCGTCACGACAGACTTTATGGCCCTGTATATTCCTCTGTAAATATTTCCCATTTCACTGGGCCCCACAGAGGACACAGGCCGGGTCCAGCCACCCGTGACAATCCCCTTAACTAGGGGCCCGGACCTGAGTAAAACCCACGGCCTCACCGGGGCACGACTCATTCACATGATTGTGACGTCATCAAAGGTCCTGTAGAGCATTAAAAGACCTCTGAGATGCCGAAGACACTGTGGGGTCGCAGCCAGCACACCGGGAGCCTGCATGAGCCGGTGGGAGACGGCGGGGGCCCCTGGCCAGGTGAGCAGACAATGTTTTTTATTTTTTAACCCATTGATCCACTGTGGAGCTATTTTACTGTACTGAGCATGGGTCCGAGGAAACATCAGATTTTTACTCAGACCCTACTCCATAGGCCCCCAGGTTAAATTGATGGGATCTGATCGGATGTGCACTAGTTGCAATCCGATTTGTGTCCGATATGATTGCCTCTGGTGTTTTCCAGGAGCAAAAATCGTTGCATTCCACGTTTTTAGCACTGAAAAAAAATCTGGCAAAATCTGACGCAATCGGATCGGACACAAAGCAATTGGATTTTGGTGCACATCCGATTCAGTCCCATCCCCATAGGGATCCATAGGGCAATAAATCGGTCCGATGCTGTCCGATTTATTTTGGACAGCATCGGCTCAGCCAAGGCCGTACTGTGAAACCGCCCTTCTAGTAGTAATGGTTACATTTTCCCATCCCTACTAGTACCCTTTGAAATTATGACCATCTTAATGCACCCTCAAGCATTACTTGTATGCTTTTGTTTATAAGCACCCTGCCCATTAACCCGTACTATAGAACTAAAATACAATCCAAGTCAAAAAGTTTTTTTTTAAAGTTTATTTGTCACGCAAAGTTTAATTACATTATAGGCACATGAGTAAAGAAATAATTCAATAGTAAGAATGTGAGTATTAGAGTTATGCTGCTATCGGTTCAGATGCTGCCAGGTAACAGCCCCCGGACCGTTGAAATATTGACAGTAGTTGTCTCTGCAGGTCTTCGCATCCTGGGTGTTTCGGCCGTATCCCACAGGTTGAAGCTCAGCAATTCCGGGATCTTCAGCACGCCATTCACCGAGCTGCACGTCCCCATTAGTTAAGTCCTCTGAGTCAACAGAGCCAGGCGGGCAATACCGAACTCCTTCACGTCGACGAAGAAAGTTGTGAAGCGTGCAACAGGCCAAAACAACAGTCTATAGATTCTAGCTTCATGTTAATTGGCGTGTGAAAAACTCTGAAGCGATTAGCCATGATACCGAAGGCGTTTTCTACAACTCTCCGTGCCCGTGACAATCGATAATTGAAAATTTTTCTTTCCGGGGTCAGACTTCTTTGGGGGAACGGTTTCATAAGATTGGGATGAAGCGGGAAGGCTTCATCGCCGATAAAAACAAAATTAAGGTTTGCAGTAGTCTCAGAGTTGGGAGGCAAGTGTAGGTCACCCTTGCGCAATCGTTCTCCAAAAAGGGTGTGCTCCAAAACACCACCATCACAAACCCTGCCGTTAATGCCAACATCAACATTAATAAATTCATAATTGGCGTTAACTAGGGCCATCATGATCATGCTGTAATACCCTTTATAGTTATAAAAATAAGATCCACTGTTTAGTGGTTGAGTGATGCGGACATGTTTGCCGTCCAAAGCCCCACCGCAGTTCGGGAACTGCCACTGCTGCTCAAAATCAAAAGCAATCTTTTTCCATTCCTCCTCAGTGTTGGGAAACTGTATGTAGCTGCGGAGGCAGTGGAAAATTGCATCACATGTCTCCGGGATAATAACGCTCAGCATGGGCCTTGAAATGATTGATGAATACTGCAAGTCTTTCATCGAGCGTCCGGTGGCCAGAAATCTCAGTGTAACTACCAATCTTTCCTGTGGTGTGATGGCAGGACGCATCGCTGTATCCTGACGTTTAATACGTGGCGTAACCATGTCAAGTAGGATTTGAAAGCTTTCCTTTGACATTCTCGTATAGTTGAAAAAATCATCAGGATTGTTCTCCTGAATGTCTTGGACAAGCCGCATGTGGGTGTAATCAGGCCTCTTCTGCCGCCACTCCTTGACCCAGATGGAACGCTTGCGTTTGGGACGCCTCCGTGCCAGTTCTTGACGACGAGCTTCCTCAACTAGTAAGGCAGCAACCACAACAGCACACTCCACGTTGTCCATGATTCGCAATCTGTAACAACAAAAGAAAGAACTGAGAAACATAGCAATTGTAGAGCAAAGAAAAACAAAATAGAACAACATAACTCACCCTCAATATACAGCAATTATACCAATACAATAATAAGTATTCTTTCAATGCTAAAACAAATGCAGCCACACATTAGATATATGAAAAAAAAAGGGATGGGGGGAAACCTGTGAGATCGCAGCTGAGACCACCGCCAGAACAGGGACCCCAAGAACAGCGGCACGAAATTGGCCGCAGCTGAGACCACCCCCAAGAACCGGCACAAAATTGACCGCAGCTGAGACCCCCCAAGAACAGCGGCACGAAATTGAGCGCAGCTGAGACCCCCAGAACAGGGGCGCAAAATTGACCGCAGCAGAGGAACCCCCCCCCCCCCAAGAACAGGGAGCACAAGACAGCCCGAACTACCACAGCTGAGACCCCGAAGATATTTACCGTGAAGATGATTAAAGAATCGATATTCAGTGATAGTGAACACTTCCAATGCTTCCAAGTCACGGAGATGTGGGACTCTGACCCTAGAGAGTTCTGCCGTGATCTGCAGCCAGCATGGTCAGGAACAAAGGAACAGAAGTGCCACGTAGTGCTTCATTATAAGTTCAACGAGACCGCAGTAGTGGCCAATTGGAGAGATGCGGGGCGTGTAAAGAGGCAATTGCGTGCACGCCTACGTATCTCATTATGTGTTGACAACGATATCGTCGGTAAGGTGTCAAACACAGCGATACAGCGTTCCCAGCGGGAGCGCAACGACCAAAAAATGAACCAGGAGGCTGTGTAACGATTGCCGATCTCGCAGCAGGGGACCAGATCGGTACACCCTGTCGCACGTAGCGATGTCGTTGCTGAGATCGCTATTGCGTCACAAAAGTAACGATCTCGTTAGCGATCTCGGTATGTGAGACATACCCTTTAAGGTGAGGGATAACCTGTTGCTTGTTGTAGAATAGCATATCTAGCTTTCTGGTAAGAGGATAATCAATATATTTGCTCTTTCTCTTTAACTGTTAAGCAATAGCTAAACAGATGATTGAATATTAACCTGTAACTCCACTATTAACAGCACTTTGAAGAGTAAAAATAAATGATTACATCATACTTTTTGACTTTTATTATCTGGATGTGGTATTTTTTGTAGCATATAAGATACTATATGTACCAATCTTGACATATTCCCAGAAAGAGGATATTTTTGGTCCTAGGCCATTGTTCTGTCAATCAGGGCCCTCAGGGACAGCTGACCTTGGTTGGGGGCACCAATCAAAATATTAGGTTATAAAGCTTCGTGTACAGTCAGCTTTGAATAGGGTGAGGATAGATTGTTAATAGGATACCCTATTCGTACTAGTTGGCCGAAGATAGTTGTAAAGAATATATCCTATTTTCTAATTGACTGAACAAATATCTTTTTAATTCAATTAATAATCGTTAATTATATACCTTTAGTGAATAGTATATGTTTTGATTATACTATTTTATAATTTCATTCTGTGACTTTTTCTCAACAGAAAGTAGACGCCATGGTTCTTATTCATTTTATTGTCAAATCGGCTGTTTTATATGTAAGACTTTTAACCAGTCTTGAACCAAAATTGAACCAAAATTCCAATCCAGTAAGGTCTATAAAATGTATTAAGAAGCACAGATTTCTTGACAAATTTGCATGTCTTTGGACAGTTCATGTGCCAAATGAAACCTTTTCTATGATATGACTTAGATTTTAGCTACAACTTAAGCCACTTTTCTGGTGTGTATTATAGTCATTTCGTCACACATTGGCCACACACATTTTCTAAGGCTTATGGGAAAGTGTTGAGTCTAAAGGGCAATAAAGAAACATTTTCATGAAAGTGACCCTTTACTCTTTTTGATACCAAAAAAATGATATAGGGGGAAAAGGATGAGGAATTCCCCCACTGTTCAAACAATCATTCAAGCAGTGATTAAGGACCCAGAGATCAGAAACATGTCCCTCTATACCACTGTGCATAATCGCCTATTTTTTCTACATGGATTAATAAATTATATTTTTTGGGATAGTGCAAGTGCTGGTCTCCTTCGGAATACACAGTCTGAAAATAAATAATTTAATATTTGTTAAAAATAAAAAAAAACTCATAGCCTGGAAGATCACTGGAGAACTTGTTAACAGAAGAGTTCAATGAATTGATTTGCTGCAAAAAAAATTATGTTGAATTCTTATGAATTCGCTGAATCAGGTTAGTTTGGAAAATTGACACCACAATTTTACACATTGCAGAAGATTGCATAAGCCAGGAAAATCTCACATGAACTTGTGCCTGGCTGATTGGTCTTCCCAATGATACTTTCTAACTAAAATACATGATATAGCTAATTATAAAGCACAGCCAATCAAAATAGACTGTCATAGACTTTAGAAATCAGAGAAAGGAAACGCGAAAGCCATTTTTAATTTCATTCTGGATTGCGAGAGGATGTCAAAGCTCAAATTTAAGCAGTAAAAATAAGAAAATGATATCATAAAACACTGAATAAACTATTACAGAAAGTGTGTGACAGCACACCAGTAGTGAATGTTTAACAACCATTTACCCACAGCCAGTAATGTTGATGTCACTTTGATATTACCAAGTGTGTGTTTTCACTAAAAAAGCTTGATATGAGTTGGAAGCAGGGCTAGAAGACCTCAGAGCAAATGGAGTACTGTACTTGCAATTTGCAGATGATCAGAAACCTGTTGAAGTGAAGTGTAGCGTGAAATGACCATTGTTCGTTCTGTTGTCATCTTCCCTTCTGTTCCAGTGTCCATGTGGTTTTTGCCGTATCCAATAAATGAAGCTCTGCCTGTCATCCGGTGAGTGCTGTCCGTTTCCATAAGTGGCTGGATTTGACTAAAGACTACTATAGCGAGAAATATACAGCTGGAGACATAAGAGTGACTTCTGGAGGCTGAATGTGGCAGTATCTGTTGATCCCATCGATCTCGAAGATTACGAATATGCTATAAGGTAGTGACGAACCTTTTCTGTTTTTACTGGACTCCAGCCTGGCTTATATGACATGCTTTGCATATATGAAACTATAAAACAGATTCTCACTATGTTTCTGGAAGTGACAATCTGAGACTACTCCTCTACTTTATCCAAAATGAGTCACAGAAATGTAGAATTTTATCTACCAGAGCAGCAAAATATTATTTTACCTTTTCTGAATTTCTTAATTACTGATGTTTCTACTCATGGTTTACACCTTTCTGTTACTTTCTCTCATTTTCTCCTTGTGTCATTCTCAAAGCTTCTCCAGGTATTTACTCTACATAAATCCCCGAAAACTTAAACTTGAATTAGTTATATTTCCTTAGTTGTGACTAGATGTCAAAAATTGACCAGAAATTGCGGGTTAAAATAAAGGTAAAATACTTCTAAACATGAATGTAAAAATTGAGGATGATACGTGTA